>PVKM010020406.1:0-23395 GCA_004027735.1 Carollia perspicillata | reverse complement strand
ATAGCAAATCCTACAGTGTGCCTGACCAGAGACCAGCTTTTTAAACCTGACTATGCGGGTTGCGATTGGAAGCCTGAGGTCTATGGTAGATGCCCTTATATATATTGTAACTACCACACAGCCCAGAGAGGAAAAATAACAATTCCTATATAAGACCCTGAGCATAAAGATTGGGAGATTAGAGTCCAGGGGAAAATCTATGTGAATCTGTGGCATTCTGGACCAGTTGAAGATATATTCATTTTCAGAGCCTATGTGCCAAAAAACCCCAAGTTAGTTGGAATTTATAACCTCACCAACTCAATTCAAAGTCGAGAAGACTCACTAACTTCTGACCTGGGCGGCTTTACCCAGACCGGGCCTTTCTCCTGGCTCACCCTCTTACGAGATGGAGCCCAGCTGCTCAACCTAACTGCCCCTGAAAATGTTAATAATTGTTTCCTCTGTGCCTCCCTAGAACGGCCTCCTATAACAGCAGTTCCTATACCAACCCCCCTAGATGTTACTGATAACCCTGTCTTCTTTTCTCTCCCAAGTGTGACTCTCTTTCAGAATGAAGCCAAAGCCCCTCCAGTGTACTACGGACCTGAGAAGACCTGCAACCTCACCATCCCGATCGGCCCTGGAGGATTCACCAGCCCACCTGGAACTTTCTTCTGGTGCAATAAGACTTTGTACCGCACCATCCGACCAACAGCTCCCACCCCATGTTACCCGACAATCTTAACCCCGCAGCTGATGCAATATCAGGAGGGAGAGTTGCACTCTCTCCTTACCAGCCAGAGGGAAAAAAGGGCAGTCCTCTTGCCTGTATTAGTAGGACTGTCCTTTACAACCTCCCTCATAGGAGCTGGGGTTAGAGGCACAGGATTGGCCCATAGCATCCAGGCCAACCAACAACTTAAAGAAAAGTTAGAAAAAGCCTTAGATGCCACAGCCCTCTCCTTAGCCTCGCTCCAGAGGCAGATAACTTCTTTAGCCCGGGTAGCCTTGCAAAACCACCGGGCATTAGACTTGCTCACTGAAGAAAAAGAAAGAACTTGCCTATTCCTACAGGAACAGTATTATTTTTATATTAATAAAAATAGACTAGTTAAAGAAAATATCTATAAACTCCAAGATATCCAAGACCAGGTTAAGAACATAGACCAGTCCCCACTATCTGCACCATGGTGACAGTCTCTTGTGTATTCAGTCTTGGCTCCTGTAATTGGGCCCCTGCTCATCCTGTTCCTGATCATAATGCTGGGGCCGTGCCTGATGCGCACCCCCACTGAACAGATAAGGATGATAGCAGCCTGGGCAGCCACTGTGAAGATACTCTCGCTCCAAAGGTACCACTACCAGAAACTCCAGCCCAGTTCTGATGATGCTATGACTGAAGAAAGCTCAGTCTAGCATCAAAGGGGGGAATATAGTAGAAAATTAAAAGTGTACTTAGAGATTGAAGCTGGCACTCTGCATTAGCCCCTGCTGGCTCCCTGCTGGCTCCCTGACTTCAGACTATCTGTTCCGGACCTCTGATAATGCCCCACTGGCTTCCAGGGCTCCAGACGACCACCTGTTAACTAGTTGACTTTCTGTCTCGGACTCAGTTAATTTCTTACTATCTCTTTGTCGCGGCCCCAGGCAATTTTCGCCCTCTGCTTCTGCCTTGGCTTCCACATTCCTGCTTGTATCACGAGACCTCTCCCCTCCTCACTTTGTCAAAAGTATTTAACAGCCCACCTGACCCCTCCTCAGTGCCCAGAATTTGGAAGCTGTTTCCTCTGGGCCCACGCGTGTAATAAAGGCTTACTCCATCACCCCAGATAGTGTAAGAGTTCGTTTTTCTGTAACAAAATAACCAGAGACAAAGAAATGAAGAACAAAGGGTTACCAGAGTAACTCTCTGTTTACTGATAGTAACCAGAGGGGAGGCCTGTGAGACATAGGGGATAACGTAAAAAGAAGGGGAAGGGTCTTCAGGGAACATATATAAAGGGCACATGAACAGAGACAATAATGGGGAGGGTTGAATGTGGGAGATGTAGGTGGGCAGGGCAGGGGAGAGTAATGGGGGTAAATGGGGACAATTATAATTGAACAACAATAAAAAGAGAGAAAAAAGAGATGGGTGAAATTTTAAAAATATCGTTTTGTTACATGTTTTAGGTCCTGTATTAAGTTCCTGGTAATCTTTATTTTTTTTAAATTATAAAACAGAGCAGTTGTCAGGAACTGCATTATTTTATCTTGATTATCTAGCAAAGATATATTAATCATCATTAAATATGAATAAAACACAATGACATCCATAAGTGTTAACATTATGATAAAATGCAAGAGACTACATTCAGAAAGTTAAATTGACTTTGTTAAAGCATATGATTTTTAAAATAGTTATTGGGTTATATTTGCTAGTATTTCATTTAGGTTTTTGCATCAATATTTACAAAGCAAAAATGTTCTTTAGCTGTTTTTCCTTTGTGCTGTCTTTATAAGACTTTGCTACTGATGCTTTGCTGGCATTATAAAAAGAAATGGGAAGCTTTGCTGCCTTTTTTATAGTATCTGTGATTTTGTCTATATATTCTAAATAAAATTTTATAATTTATATTTTTTCAATAAATATACCTTTTTCATGCAAGTCTTCAAATTTTTATGCCTAGAGTTATAGAATGCATTTTTAAAATTCTTTTAATTTCTTCTCTGTTGGGAATTGTATTCTCTTGATTAATTTTATATATTAATGACTTCTTTCTTTTTTCTTGAAAGGATTAATTAGTGTTTCAAAATCTTTATTGATTTTCTTACTGACTTTACCAGTTCTATAGTCTGCTATCTAATTAGTTAATTTCTACTTTTAACTTTATTCCCTTTCTTCTGTGTTCTTCATATTTAAACTTTTTCTGATTATATGCTCGTTAAGATTTCTTTGTCTTTCTTTTAATTCAAACTTTTAGTGCTTTGAATTTTCCTATGAATAAGGTTTCAGAGAATGCTCATATATTTTATTGTTTTGCTGTTTTCTAAGTGATTTTTAACTGAACCTTATTACTCAGAAGTTTATTTCCAAATAATGTTTATATTGCCACTTAAAAAGCTTTCCTTTTTTTTTGTTATCATATCTAGGATTATTAAATTAATGCCAGAAAACAGTGCTTGATGATTATTTTACATTCTCTTGCTTGCTTTTCAACAAATGATTGACTTAAATATGAGCTATTAATATGTGAGAAAAATATTCCTTATTTACATTGCATAATTGGTGTATGTCTTTCAGATGACCTCTATTTTGGGTATTATTCACCTTATTTATAGTCTTGATATTATCTGACATGTCAGGGATTGCAAATTCTTAATGTAATATTACACAATTAAATTTGTAGTTCATTCTATATTTGGTATGAAGTGATCATCTTTTTTCACTGATTGCTGTTTACCTTGATTCAAATTAAGGTGTTGGAAAGCTTAAATAGAGCAGAAGTTAGTGAGAGATTTCCCAGGTAGTCTTAGAAGAAAGAGTTAAATTCACCCAGTTTTAAGCAATTTTTACTAAGACATCATTTAGGGCATTTCTTAAATATAAAATATCAATGAAAAATTTTGAAAAATAAAATAAAATATCAATGAGAATTCTACCACTGAACCATCCTGGATTCATCAAAGAATTGTACACTTGAAACCCTATTATTAACCAATGTCACCCTAATAAATATAATTTTAAAAAGTCAATGAGAAAAAGTAAAATTCAAAAGTAACAGAAATGAAATCCAATTAAAAACTTGTGGCAAAAATTCTTTTGTTGACTACCAAAATGTAACATTTCTGAACTGCTCTTATGAAAAATATATATTTTGAAAAATATCAGCTTATGTATTGTCACATACTGATAAAGGGTGTAGCCAAGAGGGGGCCCCCAAAAAGGGATTTGGAATGGGGTGCAGAACTCAAGGTGTCCAGGAAATATTAAGATATCCTCACCCCTTACCCACCCCCCGCCCTCCCCCATCCGCACAGGTGTGAGTTGGGGGAAGGGACAAATGGAGCAGGGCCATTGAGAGCTGTTTTGCATAGAAGTGAGCTTTGCAGCTCACTTCTGGCATGGTCATTTAACATATCTACAGCCTTTAACTGGTTTCATAGATATGTTAAATAGCTGTGACCTAGCTTTGAGCCAGGGAGAAGGGAGTGACTTCCACCCAAGTAACTGGGAGGCAACTGTCCCTGGTTACAGATTGGCGCAGGGATTTAAACACAGACACGGCAGCCAATGAAGGGAGAACCACTTGCTTTGGGCCAGAATGGGGACTCCAGCAGCCCTGTGAGAGAGAATCACCATGCAACTTTAGCAGGGAGAACCATGTGCTTTTGGCCAGAGTGTGGGACCCCCTCCACCCCCCCACCTCACAGCCATGAGAAGAATCATCATGCAGCTTTAGCAGAAAACTACCATATGGCTTTAGCAGAGAATCACCACACGGCTTTCTATTTATTTTCCTGAGATACGGTACCTTGGACTAGGCAAAGGGGGAAAGGAGGACTCTGTGTGTTTGTGGGTGTTTTAAGGGACTTTGGGATTTTGATGAAGATATTAAGTCATTACTCTTAAGTTTGTATAACTTGAATAAATAATTCCTTTCCTTTTCACCAATCTCTAACATGGAGAGCTATAATTCTCTGGCAAAGGGAAAGGTGAACCTAGTACAGGGGGACCCCAGGAGAAGGGGGTGTCAACTAGGTAACATTGTGGAACTCCCTTCCCTGGCAGCCAATCAGGGAAAGTCATGGGAGACCACATGTGCAGTAGCTTTAAAGTAATACAACTACTTGTGCATGTGCAGTAAAAGCCTGCCAAAACTAGCCAGGAAGGATCTGCCTTACAAGAACAGAGTCCCTCCAGCCCACAAAGTCAACCTCTGCTTGGAGTTGGCCTGCTCCCATGTTCTCTGCTATAAACTCTGGGTGTTTTGTTCAATTCTTTGTCCTGATCACCAAGAACCTGGTTACCTGTGCCCACCTGTGACAATACTACATATGACAAAAATGCCAAAATTAACTAAAATGTATAAAAATAAGTTATATAAATATAGTTTGAAATTTTTAACAAAATACCATATAAACTCCCCCTTTAGAAGATTCATTAACAACCTATCTTAAGTAAAGAGTGAATAAATGTACTCCAAAAATAGTTACTTTGTTATGTCAAAATAAAAATGGTAAGAAAACATGGTAATAAAGTCAATTTTTAAAATTTTAAACCTCTGAGTTGATGGTCATCTTTTAGAAAAAAGTAAATGTTTTATACTATGCACATGCATAGGTAATGTCATTATTGCAGTATTTGTTTAATGTGGACCAATTGTTTTGCTTCTGATTATTCAAGACAGAGAAGAATATGAATGATATAGCACCAAGTCTACCTTTCTCAAACTTTTCAGGGTTCAAGCTCTTTAGCCTTCAATATGTAATAAATACAATTACATGTTTATTTTCAGTGGGAGCTATTTCTGCCAAATACCCTATATTGTTATATTTATTGTTTTTTCTTATATAGAAGAAAACGTTTGGGAGAAAGGACATGTTATTTCAAATGCATTGATGTACTGAGATTATACTAGTTAATTTAACATTTGTAAGTGATTATATAATTGAAAACTGGAAAAAAGATAAAAATTAATAGCATTTTAAAGCATAATCCTCATAAATTTGTGGGGAATTAACCTTATTAATCAAATTACATAAAATTCACATGGGTCAATTTAGAACTAAATTGTCCTTGAACTAGGAAAAAATTAAAAAGGACCTCTTTGCCTTTTAATTATTATGGATCATTGCAAATTAAAAGTTAGCCCTTTAATTCCTCTTGGGTGACTAAGGATTTTCACTATCCTTTGAAACTGTCATTCTAGTTTGCATAGATTAAACATTGCCCTCTTCTACCTCACTCAAACACTGAATTAAGCATGATAACAAGGTTGGTACTTTTGTTTGAAAATCACATTTATGCAAATAGAATGTAATGATGAGAGTGCTGATTTCATTTTTTAAATTACCTAATATGGTAGAAAGATTATACAATGATTGATAATTTCTCATAGTTTGCAATCAGATATGATATTCAAATGTTTTGTGTAAATGAACAGAGATTTAGTATCCTGTTTTACTTCTCCATGAATATATAACTGATAAAAATAACAGCCAGTTTGTTTCACGCCATTAATATGAGGGTGAAAATGAGCTGCAGACTTCTTTCATTCCCAGTCTCCAGAGTAATATCTTCCTTGCCTAGAAAAGATACTAATTTTTACATTTTGGAATGCTGCCCTTTGGAATAATCCACAACTTTGGAAAACAAAATTGATTCTCAATTTCAAGATTATCTTGTGTGTGATGTTTTAGAATGCCATGGTTAGCTGGAATTTCATGGTATGATGAACCTGGAACTACCAAATTATAAACCACCTAGCCACATCAGCGAAATCTGCTTCCAATTCCTTAATCCAGTTTACATTATTCTCTTACCTCTATCTTGTCCTGAGAAAAACTTGTAGGAGATGTTCAATAAAAAAAAAAACAAGATGTTATTCATCTAAAATTCAAGATAAAAGTGACTTTTTTGCAGTTTGGTGTAAAAATGCTATCTGTCATTATTTTTCCTATAATTCAATAACAGGCTATGGAAATCAAAAATCAGAGTGATAGGGGACTTGAGAGTTGGAAAAATTTAGTTTAAGGTAAAAAGTTATAAACCTAGCAAGTAATATGTATGTTAAAGCTTTTGTTTCAGAAACTACAGCTAGATAAGGCCCATCCTGGCTCCTGGGAAAACAGCCAACCTCCTGGGGCACTGCTACAGATCACTGCCTGGGACAATTGGAGGGATCCGGGCCTTTGTGCTCCATGACGAGACAGATGACTACATGTCCCTGCGAACAGCTAACTGCCCAGGGCAGGAATGTTGAAATTTCGTCTACCTAATCCTCCCTGAACTTCAAAACCCCTCACCGCACCTTGTTTATTCCCTGCTATAAAAACCTTGGCCTAGAAAGAAAAGGGAAGATGGTCTGTTAGGGTAGGAACCTGCCATCTTCTCAATCACCAGCCATCTGAATAAAGCACCCATAAATATTCAATCACTGTCATTGCTTATTGGGTTTGGTAGTGACAGGCAGCCCGAATGCTCATGTCTTTTCTGGTTTCAAGAGGAGCCAAAAATTCCGTATAGTAATTCAAACATTTCTATGGACTTAGAGGTGTTATACTTAGGAGAGAGTAAACTGGAGAGGTCCAAGTCACCAGCCACAGTTTGATAATCTGCTCAATTCTCCTTTACCTGCCCTTTCAAGAAAGTCTGCATTTCAACCAACTGTCATTTGGTTGGCAAAAGATTAATGTGAATTGGGCAAAAAAAAGGGAAATTCAATACTTCACAGCCTGATGATATAATAGAGAAAACTGGCAAAGCTTTCCCCAGCAGAAAAGGAGAAAGTAGAAACTTCATAGCTCTGGTTTTCATCTGTTTGTTTTCACTTTGATTGCTAGAGCAGCCTATTAACATGACCACCCTTTTATTTTTCCTTTCCTTCCTTTCCCTGGCCAAGTACATCCTCCCTTGCTTCTGTTGTTTATCATTATTACTATTATTGTTATTCCGTGTAGTAGATATATTTTGATAAATTTTGGAAAATCTACTTGGAATATGAGCAGAGTTAAAGAAACACTATTAAACTGCTGGAATCTGGGATGTATTTAAGCTCAGTGTATCCCTAGGCTATCATTACAACAAAGATTTGGTGGATGGAAAATGCAGCAGAAGGGTGACAGGGGACCAGAACAAAGAAGTCTGCTCATATTTTCAAGTTGGTAAGACTTGCTGCTGTAGAAAGATGATGCCAAAGGAATTTCTAAGACCAAATGGTCCTTAAAACACCTGACTCGTGACTTTAGTGAGGTCATTCTTGGTAGCTTTCAGGTCAGAGTCATCTGAACCGATAGTAAATCCTCACTTTTTAAATCTGGCAGCTTATTTCTAGTAGGAAAAAAAATCAAGAATAAAGATACACTTGATTGTGATATTCCAAAATATCATCCTTTTCTCAATGATTACTTTCTAGCACGGGGAGAAATCACACCATCAACAAGTAGAATGTCGTTCCACAACTTCTTCAGGTCAGGTAGAGTTTACCTGTTCTTGGAGAAGGGATTGCCCATGTGGTAGGATAAGGTATGTACTTCTAAACTGAGACCCTCTGTCCTGAATCCTGTCACCATGCTGACAACTCTGTGATCTGAGATGAAAATTTTTGTGTCAATGCACTGAAGCTTGTGATTGACCTCTATTAAGGAAAGGCATTTTAGCAGAGCAACATCCCCCAGTAATTTTTTATAATGTGTTAGTTTACCAGATAATAGTGCTTTGAATTTTTTATCAAAGTTGGATACTGAAACAATTCCTTGGAGATTACACTTTTGCTACCAAATCAAACATTAGGCAGACACCCTAACAATCACAAGTTATTAAAAGCAAAGCTGTAAGTATAAACCACTTATGACTGCCTCCTTGTGCATTGTTATAAATACACACAGTGGTGTCCTGATTGTGGTGCAGGGGAAGGTCTGATAATTGATGGAGCAAGAAATGATTCTTACTTTTTGTAGAAATTAGCAAGAGAGATGAGAAGAATGTTCTTGGTGGAGGAAAGCATGTGGCTCAAGCATGAGAGGGGATTTTGGGAGAAATTGATACCCCTTCTGTATATCAAGAGCCAGGAAATGTGGTCTGGCTGGATCAGTGGAGGGCAAATCCTGTGCAGCACGAAATGCCCAGATAGTGAGTTATGGCACGCATCAGTGCAAGGGTCATGGTGGGACACCAATGGGCCTTATTTAAATTTATATTTTACGGAGCTATCTCTACATGCTGTTAGGAGAATGGGAGAGAAGAAAAAAAATGGAATCAGGAGAAATAGTTAAGTGGCTATGGTAGAAATTGCCAGTAGTGGGGATAATTTTTCCTCTATATCTATTATTGCCCTGCCAAGAATGGGACTAGACTCATCTTATAAATAGGACAAAATTAACCTGAAGATTTTGCTTCAGGGAAATGTTAGATAAAGCTTTAATCCTTGGGAAAGCACAGCATTTATCTTTTACCTTATGCTCTCTCCACATCGAAGTGTCATAGTTTGGTTTCCAGCATAGCTTTTCCCACAATCATCCCATTGTTTTCCAACATAGCAATAATCAGCAGGAGACTCTTAAGGCTGCTCTCGTCTAGAGAAATTTTTCTCCACTCTGATACAGTTACAGCTAATTAACTTTACCTGGTTGATTTCAGTAGTCATTTGAGTTTGTTCTGAATTTAATGCGATGAGTTTTAAATTAAGGATTCAATATTTAAGACATTCAGTATTAGTGTGTTTAAGCCATGCAACTGTCAGTAATGCAGAGAGTGAAGGTATTTCTATAGGTACTGATACTAGTATTATTTATTAATAGATAAATATTATTGAAGTTATTCTATATATAGCAGATATTATCCTAATTTCTTTACATTTATTATATCAGTATACTCACAGTGATATTATAGTCATAGAAATTCTATGAGGTTAACATCCTTAAATTGTAACTACATATATTAGAAATTGTGAATGTTCTCAGATTTTACCCTTCTTGCAAGATAGCAAGTTAACCTGCCGCAGTTTCATAAATGCTGGCAGAAGACATGAGACTCTCAGGTTAGAGTCAAAGTTATCGTATAGAGACTAGCCTGAGCTTCGATTTGCTTTGTTTCCCCTTTCATTACAAGTTCCATGGGGCAGCAAGGAATGGACTAGTAGATGCAGCTGCATACAGGTTTTCATCAGTTGAGGAACTCTGAGGTTAGAGATACCCAATTATTTATAACGGACTGCAAGAAAACTTACCCTACATTTGCCATTTGCCCTGGAGGAAGACATTATCTTTATTAAACTGGACAGTAAACTTGCCCTCTGCCAACCAGGGAGATCCTATCTCTTATGTTCTAACACTATTCACTAAACAAGTGCTCTCAAAGTGAATGAAGAATTGTCTTTCCACATGGTCTTTAAATTCTGTGTTTTCAAATAGCATTTTACTTTTCTCAGACTAAATAATTATATCATTATAATTTTGATGGCAAATGACAACTTGGAAGCCTATTGTGGTAAGAGACGGGGGTGAGAACAAAGCATCCATAAAATGTAATGGAAACCTAAACTCTGAGAATGAAGTAAGCATAAAGTAAAACTAAAATACATTTGAAACACAATCTTAAAATGTCCCATTTATGAACCAACTTTGCACCAGTAGTTTCTAATTTTTTGTTGTTGCTGTTCCAGAGAGCTTTAAAAACCATAGATTCTATTAGTGAACCTGAGGCCTGTGCATCAGAATCTCTGGGGGTTGTATTAAAAATACACTTAAGGAAATTTAATTTTTGAAGGATTCCCAGGAGAATCTGATGTGCAAGATGGGAGAGAGTCTACAGGCCAGGAAGTTCTGAAGGATGATCTCCAAGTAGGTGAATGAGGCCTTTCACAGCTGGACTTGAATCAGAGTGACCTGTGTGTCACCTGCAGGGGGCACAGTGGAATCAGGATTGTTCTTTGGAAAGCATAGAGATTTTCTTAACAACTTAAGAAATAAAGAACAAACTGAGAGTAACCAGAGGAGGGGGGAAGGAGAGGGATAATGGGGGACAGAAGAGGAAGTGTCATCAAGGAACACATATGAATGATTCATGGACAAAGCTAAAGGGAGAGTAGGGTTGAGGGTGGGAGGTGGGGCTGTGTAGGGCAGAGGAGAGTGGTGGGGAGACAGTGGTAGTTGAATGACAATGCAAAAAAGAAAGTAATGTAACTTTCTATTCTGTGAAAATAGTGTGTTAACAAATAATGCACTGTCAATATGGCATCAATGGAAGGGGAGCTCAAAAAATAGGAGTTTTACATATTAATTTAGAACTATAACATAGAGCACCATTGGTTCTTGTGGACTCAAAGGTTTGATCATTTGAAAATACCCCTCTTGTGGAGTGGTATTGGCAACTCACCAGGTAGATATACACACTTGATGAAATTCATTCCTTATAAGGGACTTCCAGCCAAGATGGAAGTATAAGTAGATACACTTTTCCTCCTCGAATAACCAAAAGAAGGGCAACAACAAATTTAAAAACAAAAAGTAACCAGAAATACCAGAAAATCAAACTGTATGGAAGTCTGACAACCAAGGAGTTATAGAAGAAACATTCATCCAGAAAGGTAGGAGGGGCAGAGATAGGCAACTGGGGCTGAGAGGATTCATAGAAAGGTGGTGGCTGGAGGACCAAGGTGGGTGAGGCAGTGGCTGGCAGAGTGGATGGTCCCACATTTGTATGCCAATAAACCAGGAGGAACAACTGGAGAGCGAAAAAAACCATGCAATTCAGGGTTCCAGTGCAGGGAAATAAAGCCTCAAAACCTCTGACTGAAAAAACATTTGGGGGTTGAGGCAGCAGGAGGAAAACTCACAGTCTCACAGGAGGCTTCCTTGGAGAGACCCACAGGGTCCTAGAATGTACACAAGCCCACCCACCAAGAATCAGCACCAGAAGGGCCCAATTTTCTTGGGGGTAATGAGGGAAGTGACTGAAAGCTGGCAGAAAGCCAAGCAAGCAGCACTGTTCCCTTTCTGACCCCTCCCCCATGTACAGCACCACAACACATTGACATAGGTTGCTCCTCCATGGCAAATACCTAAGGTTCTTTCCCTTACTACATAACAGGTACACTAAGACAAAAAAAAAAAAATGTGGCCCAAATGAAAGAATAGATCAAAGCTCCAAAAACAGGACTAAGTGATGAAGAGATAGCTAATTTATCAGATGCAGAGTTCAAAACACTGGTAAATCAGGATGCTCACAGAAAAAGTTGAGCACGGTGGCAAAATAGAGGAAAAAGTGAAGGTTATGCAAAGTGAAATAAAGAAAAATATACTGGGAACCAATAGTGAAGGGAAGCAAACCAGGACTTAAACCAACAGTTTGGAGCAGAAGGATGAAATAAACATCCAACCAGAACAAAATCGAGAAACAAGAATTCAACAAAAAAAGTGAGGAGAGGCTTAGGAACCTCTAGGAAAACTTCAAGGTTAAAACATCCAAATCACACGGGTGCCAGAAGGAGAACAGGAAGAGCAAGAAATAAAAAACTTATTTGAAAAAATAATGGAGAACTTCCCCAATCTGGCGAAGGAAATAGACTTCCAGGAAGTCCAGGAAGCTCAGAGAGTCCAGAAGAAGTTGGGCCCAAGGAAGAACACACCAAGGCATATCATAATTACATTACCTGAACTTAAAGATAAGGAGAGAATTTTAAGAGCAACAAGATAAAAGGAGACAGTTACCTACAAAGGATTTCCCATAAGGCTATCAGCTGATTTCTCAAAGAGACCTTACAGGGCAAGAAGGGGCTGGCAAGAAGTATTCCAAGTCATGAAAGGCAAGGACCTACATCCAAGATTGCTCTATGCAGCAAAGCTTTCATTTAGAATGGAAGGTCAGATAAAGTGCTTCTCAGATGAGGTCGAGTTCAAGGAGTTCATCATCACCAAGCCCTTATTATATGAAATGTTAAAAGGACTTATCTAAAACAAAGATGATAAAAAATATGAAGAGTAAAATGACAACAAACTCACAACTATCAACAAGTCAACAACAACAACAACAACAAAAAAAAACAACTAAGCAAACAACTAGAACAGGAACAGAATCAGAGAAATGGAGATCATAGGGAGGGTTATCAGCGGGGATGGGGGGAATAATGGGGGAAATGGTACAGGGAATAAGAAGCCTAAATGGTGGGTACAAAAACAGACAGGGAGAGGTTAAGAGTACTATGGGAAATGGAGAAGCCAAAGAACTTATATGTATGACCCATAGACATGAACTAAGGTGGTGGAATGGTAGTGAGAGGGGAGATGCAGGGCAGAGGAGAAAAAGAGGGAGAAAAAAATGGGACAACTGTAATAACATAATCAATAAAATACATTAAAATGTGTTCCTTATGTTTATACATCTACTTTGCATCCATTCTCACGTGGTTATAATTATCTTATGTACTTTGAAGTTAATAAGGAAGTATGGTGGATTGAATAAGGAATATCAGATCCATCAACATTTTAGATTCATTCTCTACTTGGTGGCTCATGCTGCCATCTATTCATATCTTTTCCCAACTCACTGATAAATATTTAAATTTTCTTGATCAAATTTTCTTTCATGTTCAAAATTTGTTCTCCAACTTCAATCCTGTAATGCCCCTGGGAAATTTCTATATCTAAATAAAAAAAGATATCCATACATCTACAACTATATACTAGTGGGTCCAAATTTATAACTAAAGGCTTTTATATCCTAGTATTAAATATTAAATTCTACTCTTATCATTATATAATCATTTCAAAACATTTCTCATTCTGATATCACAGCCATTGGGTGAACCATTCATATGACCACCCTCTGAGTCACCAAAAAGTTTTCAACCTCAGAATTTTTAATTATAATATAGTTTTAAGTGGCAACAAATTACAACTTTCTAAATCTTGTACTCCTTTCCTCTCACGCTCTGCTTCTTTTATTAAATTCATCTCTGATTTTCTAGTCCATATTCTCATTTTTAGGTTAGAGACCATCACACTCCAGAACACTTGATCTATTCCTTCCACTGTACTTGTCTAATTACAATGACATTTCTTCTTCCATGAAAGTATCTGTACACCCATTTATAATGTGGACTATTCAGAAAGCTGAAAGTAATCTGAAAACATACTAAATTTGCACTATTTCAAATTCATGGTCTCCAACTTCAGTAGAAAGTTGAGTTTTCTGTTTGTTATATACTGTCTCTACATGATCCCAAGCTTGAGTTTCACCAATTGTGAACAATAGTGACTAGTTTGAGCTCTAGATCTGTATATTGAACTATATATCCAATATTTAATCTCTACAAAATGATATACAAAATACAAAGCAAGCTCATCATGTTCAAAACGAATTCATAATTCTGCAACCACCAATGTTTCCTATCTCAACGAATGACACTACTACCTATTAAGTTTGTAATCCAGAAACTTGTGATATATTATTGTTCTTTAGTCCATAAAACAAAACAAAAAAAAATCAGAAAAGCGGTGCATTTACATACCAGTTTTAATTATTCTACTTTTCTGCCAATACTTCTAAAACCCTAAAACTGTTATCATTTCTCAACAGAATTATTTCAGTAGCTCCCTAACATTTTTCCTATAATCTCATCTTGCTCATCTCTTATATTTTTGTTGCTCCTGCATCCAGAAATGTATTTTTAAGTGCAAATCTGATTGTAACATAATTTTTCTTAAAATCAGCTGAGGTTCCTCCCTACCTCCTCCACTCCCTCCCTCCCTCTTGGAGTAATAGCTTAAATGCTTAAAACTAGTTTAAAGTTCTTCAAGTTTTAACTCAAATAACACATACATGATACCATTTTCTTGACAATCTTCATTACATTCTCAATGGTAGCATTTTGGATTTTAGAATGGCCAAGCTCCTTTTCATCTGAGGCTCTTTGTATATGCCATTTCCTGTTTCTGAAATGTTTCTTCCTCCCCCTCATGTCTCCACTTCCAAACTTTATATCTTACAAAAATCATTCATATCTAACAAATATCATGTTCTTATCAAAGGACCCTATGATGACCTTCAAGAAAAATCAGAACATGTTATATGTATTTTAAATACCATTTATCTTCTCTACTATCTGTGAAGGCAATGACTATGTCTATTTTGTTCTTTATTCTGTCCTGAGATAGTTATAGTGCCTGATATAAGTAGATGATAATTATTCATGTGATGAATAAAGAAATATTTCCCACAAATTACAATGTGTTCCTATTTAGCCTCCCTTTTCATTTGCACAACTGTTTCAAAACATCACCACTTCATTAAAGATCCCTTCATATTAATTGCCCATCCACCTTGGAAAAATACCTCTTCTACTTCACAGAAAAAACACTAGCCATGAGTTTAAAGCTCTGTTAAGTTTCCACTTCCCTTAAATATACCGCCCATTTGCTGACAAACTGTTCTGTATTAATTAGTATTATTTATATATAATATAGGTAATATGTGTATATGTATATACAAATGCATATAATCACAGCACATAGATATATTTCCATGCTATAGTGAACTCTTTGGAGTTTTAGTCTATATTTCTATTTTAAATAATATTTCTAAACTCTCCATTTTCTCCTACCTCACTTTTCATAATATTAAAAAGAAAATCTGAGTTTATACCATCCTTCAAAAATGGTAAGTGATTTTATGTTGATTGCTGTCTGCTTTATGTATCCCCTTTTCTTCTCAAACTTTCTTCAAATAATATATTGTACTAACTTTCTCTATATTTTATCTCCCA
Source organism: Carollia perspicillata (assembly GCA_004027735.1). NCBI lineage: Eukaryota > Metazoa > Chordata > Mammalia > Chiroptera > Phyllostomidae > Carollia > Carollia perspicillata. Next base: position 7,949 of record PVKM010020406.1, on the reverse strand, counting down.
TTCATTTCACAAGTCCTTTAGTCCTTTAGTCTATCCAATTATTTTATTAAAGCTGATTTTTTTAGCTTTTAAAAATATACATTAGTATTATTTTTAAAATTTATTTATTTATTGTTTTATTGTTGTTCAAGTAGAGTTGTCTCTATTTTCCCGTCACCACATTCCCCCTCCCCACCCTCCTCAACCTCCTACCCTTAATCCTTCCCTGCTTTGTTTTTGTCCATGGGTCATTTATACATGTTCCTTGACAACCATTTCCCTTCTTTCCCCTGTTACATCCCTACCCCTTCCCCTCTGGTTACTGTCAGTTCGTTCTTAATTTCAATGTCTCTGCTTATATTTTGCTTGTTTGTTTGTTTTGTTGATTAGTTCCCACTTATACGAGAGGTCATGTGTATTTGTCTTTCACAGCCTGGCTTGTTTCACTTAGCATAATGCTTTCCAGTTCCATCCATGATGTTACAAAGGGTAGGAGCTCCTTCTTTCTCTCTGTTGCATAGTATTCCATTGTGAAAATGTACCACAGATTTTTGATCCACTCATTTACTGATGGGCACCTAGGTTGCTTCCAGCACTTGGCTATTGTAAATTGTGCTGCTATGAACATAGGGGTGCATAGGTTCTTTTAAATTTGTGTTTCAGGTTTTGTAAGGTGTAATACCAGCAGTGGAATTCATGGGTCAAAAGGCAGTTCCATTTTTAGTTTTCTTATAAAATTCCATACTTTTTTTTTGTAGTGGTTGTACCAGTCTGCAATCCCACCAACAGTGCACTAGGGTCTCCTTTTCTCCACAACCTCACCAGGACTTGCTGCTTGTTGATTTGGTTATGATGGCCATTTCACTGGTGTAAAGTGGTATCTCATTGTGGTTTTAACTTGAATCTTTCCCATGGCTAGTGATGTTGAGCATCCTTTCATATGTCCCTGGGCCCTCTGTATGTCCTCCTGGAGAAGTTTCTGTTCAGGTCCTTTGCACGTTTTTTAATTGGATTGTTTGTCTTCCTGGAGTAGAGTCATGTGAGTTCTTTACTTTTTTTTGGAGATCAAACCTTTATCCAATAATATCCAAGATATTATTGGCAAATATGTTTTCCCATACAGTTGCTTCACTTTTCATTTAGCTGATGTTTTCTTTACCCATGCAGAAGCTTTTTATTTAGGTGAGATCCCATTTGTTTATTCTTTCCTTTTTGTCCCTTGCTGTAGGGGAGATATCAGTGAAAATGTTGCTGCGTGAAATGTCTGAGATTTTCCTGCCTATGTTCTACTCAAGGACTTTTATGGTGTCACAACTTATATTTAAGTGCTTTATCCATCTTGAATTTATTTTCATGTATGGTGTAAGTTGGTATTTGAGTTTCATTGTTTTTTGCATGTAGCTGTCCAGATCCCCCAGCACCATTTTTTGAAGAGGCTATTTTTACTTCATTTTATGCTTCTGTCCGCTTTGTTGAATATTAACTGAACATAGATAATTGGGTTTATTTCCAGGCTCTCTGTTCTATTCCATTGATATATGTGTCTGTTCTTATGCAAATACCAGACTTTTGATTATTGTGGACTTGTAATATAGTGTGATGTCAGGAATGATGATCCCTCCTACTTTGTTCTTTCTCAAAATTGCTGAGGCTATTCAAGGTCATTTATGGTTCCATATTAATTTTTGACATGTTTATTCTATATCTGTGAAATATGTCATTGGTATTTTAATAGAGATTTTGTTGAATGTATAAATTGCTTTGGGTAGTATGAACATTTTGATGATGTTAATTTCTCCAATCCATGACCACAGTATATGATTCCATTTATTTGTGTCTTCCTTAATTTTTTTCTACAGTGTTATATAGTTTTCTCATTACAGGTCTTTTACATCCTTGGTTATTTTTATTCCCATGTATTTTATTTTTCTTGTTGCTATATCTAATGGGATTTTTCCTGATTTCTCTTTCTGATATTTCATTGTTGGTGTACAAAAATGCCTTTAATTTCTGAATATTGACTCAGTATCTATTGCTTTGCCAAATTAAATTATTAGGTTGAGTACTTTTTTTGTGGAGTCTATAGGGTGTTCTATGTATAGTATCATGTCATTGCAAACAGTGACAGTTTACTTCCTCCTTTCCAATTGGATGCCTTTTATTTTTTCTTCTTTTCTGATTTGTGTCACTAGGACTTCCAATAATATGTTTAATAGAAATGGTGAAAGCCGTCATCCTTGTTTTGTTATTGATCTTAGTAGGAAAACTCTTAGTTTTTGCCTATTGAGTATGATGTTGGCTGTAGGTTTCTTGTATATGGCATTTATTATGTTGAGGTATGCTCCTTCTACTCCCATTTTGCTGAGTGTTTTTATCACAAATGGGTGTTGTATCATATTAAATGTTTTTCTGCATCTATTGACATGATCATGTGATTTTTGTCTTTCCTTTTGTTTATGTGATGTATTACATTTATTGATTTGTGGATATTGTATATTGCTTGCATCTCTGGGGTGAATCCACTTGATCATGGTGTATGATCTTTTTGAAGTATTACTGGATGCATTTTGCCAGTATTTTATTGAGGGTTTTAGCATCTATGTTTATCAGCAATATTGGCCTGTAGTTTTCTTTATTATGTCTTTGGTTTTTTTGGATTAGGATGACATTGGCCTCATAAAATGAGTCTGGTAGTCTTCCCTCTTCTTGGATTTTTTTTAATAGTCTGAGAAAGACAAGGATTAGCTCTTCCTTAAATGTTTTGTAATATTCTCCTGTGAAACTGTCTAGTCCAGGGCTTTTGTATGCCGGGAATTTTTTGATTACTGCTTCAATTTCACCAGCTCTTATCAGTCAAGATTTCTGCTTCTTCTTGATTCAGTTTTGGACAATAATATTTTTCTAGGAATTGGTCCATTTCACCAAGGTTTTCAAATTTCTTGGTATATAGTTGTTTGTAGTAAATTTTTACAATCCTTTGTATTTCTGTGGTATCAGTTGTAATCTATCCTCTTTCATTTCTATTTATTTGGGTCCTCCCTCTTTTTTTCTTGATGAATATAGTTAAAGGCTTGTTAATTTTGTTTACCTTTTTAAAAAGTCAGCTCCTAGATTTATTGATCCTTTCAATTATTCTTTTAGTCTCCATGTCATTTAATTCTGCTCTGATCTTAGTTATTTCCTTCCTTCTACTTGCTTTAGGTTTTATTTGTTATTGTTCCTTCAGTTCTTGTAGATATAGAGTTAGGTTGTTTATTTGAAATGTTTCTACCTTTTTTAGGTAAGCCTGTGTTGCTATGAACTTCCTTCTCAAGACTGCCTTCACTGTGTCCCATAGGTTTTTGGGTATTGTGTGTTCATTTTCATTTGTTTCTAGAAAAAAATTTTGTTTTTGTAATGTCTTTATTTTTAATTATACTTTATTGATTATAGTATTACAGTTGTCCCAATTTCCCCCACTCTGCCCCTCTCCACACACCACCCCCCACTCCCACAGGCAATCCCCACACCATTGTTCATGTCCATGGGTCACATGTATAATTTATTTGACTACTCCATTTCCTATACTGCACTTTACATTCCCATGGCTATTCTGTAAATACCAATTTGTACTTCTTAATGTCCTCACCTCATCACCCATTCCCCCACGTCCCCCCCAACAACAGAGACTGTTTTGATGGTTTCCAGAAACTTTTTGATGTCATCCTTGATCTGATTTTTAACCCATTCATTCTTTAATAGCATGCTATTCAGTCTCCATGAGTTTGAATGTTTTGGATTTTTTCCTTAAGATTGGTTTCTAGTTTCAAGCCCTTGTGATCTGAGAAAATACTAGATATGATTTCATTTTTCTTGAATTTGTTGAGTTTGCTTTGTGTTCTATCATGTGATCTTTGAAAATGTTTCATGTACATTTGAGAAGAATGTGTATTTTGCTTCTTTGGGATGACAAGATATATATATATATATCTCCTTTCAGGATATATATATCCTATATCCTTTCTGGATATATATATATCCTGAAATATATATATATATAAAATCAGTTAAGTCCATTTGATCTAATGTGTTATTCAGTTCCATAACATTTATGTCCTTGTTGATATTTTTTGGAAGATCTATCCATTGTTGACCGTGTGGTGTTAAAATCCCCTACTATAATTGTGGCAGTGTCTATATCTTTCTTGAAGTCCTCCAAGATTTTCCTTATATATATATATATGGGTGCTCCTATGTTAGGTGCATACATGTTGATAATATTTATGTCTTCTTGATGAATTCTTCCCTTGAGAATTATGAAGTATCCTTCTGTATTTTTTATGACCTTTGTAAAGATGCTTTTAAAAAACTATCAAGTACAGTATAAAGATCAAATAAATACTCTTCACATATTTCATACTTGGCCTCTGTGAACTATTTGGCACTATCTGTAAGACACACTATAATTCCTAAGAATTTCCCACCCTAAACTCATGAGAAATATTGTTTTCTTGGCTGTCATCTCACCACTCCGGCCATGCCTTACACTATTGCATTCCTCAACATAATGCTTATTTGTTTTAAAAAGGAATCCAGAGTATAAACTTCAGGATTCTTGTCTTTTTAATTTATACATTCTATGAAGTTATATTTCTACTCTATGGCTTACCTTTCATCTATAAAAATGTCAATCAAAAAGCTGTACTTCTATTCTGGATGATACATTCTATGTCCTAGTTATTAAGCATCTTTGTTTTGTTGTTGCAAAGGAATTTCAAACTCTACATGTGTAAAATGGAACATATCATTTCCCCCCTAAAACCCATTCACTTATCAATATGTTTTTTTATTCCAATAAAGTGCATCAAACACCCTGGAACTCAAGATAAAATCCTGAAAGCCATTCCTTGGTGTTACCCATCCTGTAAACTAAAATTTTACCTAAGCATTTACAAAACTTGTTGGTTTTGCTTTCCCAAATCTCTGGAGACATTTTCCGTTCTTTATGTCTTTGATTACTGTCATTCTTCACATCCTCATCATTATTTACCTAGATATGTTCAACGGCTACCTGTCATTCCTATCTTCCTCAATCTTTCAACCATCATGCCACTTCAGAGAGATTTTCAAAGCCTAATTTTAACTTTCATTATTTTACTTTAATTATTTCTCATTACTTCCCAAATAAATTCTAATCTTTTAAGTGTGACCTACCAAATTTCTTATAATATGCTCACTCCATAGAATAACTAGTTAGTACATGGATATATGATTTATTTTTCACTATTGCATTTTTGTTATATTTAATTTTATGTTTGCATTTTGTTTAATCAATTTTAATGTGCAATGCTTTATTTACATACTTTGTACATGTGACTTTTTGCTACATCTTTACACATCCAGTTCATAGTTGTGTTTGAGGACACACATCTTCCAGATGAAAACAGTATTGAAAGAACTAGGAATGCCTTATTTTCCAGGTTCATTTAAACAGTAAAATTGTACCTAGCAGAAATGTCATAAAAGGGTCAAAATTTAGAAAATTAGCTGTGGCAATAATAAAACCTAAGTTGTGATCTTATTTATTTTACCACAGTACAGAAACTGAAGTTTTTCAAAACAGAAATGAAAAATATGCATATATATGCCACATTAAAAGATTATGCATCTGTGCTTCTCCCATTTCTTAAGTATGTTAATTATGCTAATGAAGCCTATGTATGGTGAGATCACTATATAGACTCCTACCATCTATGTTTGCCTCTCACCTTTTTGGTTAGGTAGTCTTTCTCATAGAAAGATGGACCTTGCTGCTTAAATACTGAATACTTAAGGCAAGGGAAACTTTCAGATACATATTTACAGAATAAGTTAATGATAAACAATGTTTGTTTTTTCTAAGGGTTTTATATCACTGAACTTATTGATATATTAATTTTTCTACTGAACAAAATACAGACCAGACCATAACATTCGGATATTATTTTTAAAGTTCTGTCCCTACCAAGATCTCAGTGCAAATTTGTTTTGTTTCCTACACAGCATGTTTATCTCATATGCTAAAGGAAGAAGAGCTCCCTAAAAAAGTGTAAAATACTAAGATTAATTGTTTAAGGAACATGAAAATCTTACCTTTTCTCCATTTGACATTTTTATATACCACATACACAATCACATAAATGGCATAATAGTAATCAAATGCTAGTGGGCTAAAAGTTCAACTGGTTCAATTTAAAAAATAGCCCTTATTTAAAATAAATTATTTTTATTTATGATTTTCTTAGAATAGTAATGTTTCTTTTATTCCCATAAAAATGTAATAGGTTCCTGGCCAGCTTGAAAAAAAATTTGTTTTATTTTTTTAAATAGAACAGTTATGAGAAACATGTATTTGTAATACTTTAAAATTTCCAAACAGCTTCTACATTCATAGTGATGACCTCAGCTTACAGATTCTGGGTAAATAACCAAGAAGTTGTTGTTAAAGTTAATGTTTTAATGACAAAATTAAGTTATAGTCATGCAAATACTACAACAGTCTTTCACGGAGGGTTCATTCTGAAACCTTAAATTAATCTTTACACTGATAATTATGTTTATGTTGCTTTACCGTCTTTGTATTTCATAGATTAAACTTTCAAAGTGGTTTCCTTTAGTTTTTGAACACCTAAATATTCATGTATAATTGAAACAAAATACTTTCATTTTAAAGCCAAATTGCATGGAGAAAAGAAAATGAGAGGCTGGACCTTGGATATACTCCAGAGAATTCATTTTTGGAAGGAAGACAAAACAATTACAGTTTCAACACTGACTGATGTATCACTTAGCATTTCCGATAACAAGATGAGGATCTCAGGGCTAGAATGGAATAGGATAGAAAGTTATTAAAAATAATAAGGATATTCAGGAAGCATAAGGACAGGATTTTCTGAGGTATTCTACTTGGGAATCCTTTATCTTGTTTTAAGACTTAGCTAATGGAGTGCTAAAACTGGATGTTTAGTGAAATTCAGTAAAATTACTAATCCCAACAAATAAACCCAGATTCAAAAATGAGCTTCCTATCAGATTCGGGTAGGGATGTATAAGAAACTACATATAAAATATTTTTGATGAATTTTGTGAAGGAGAATTATAAATTTTCTCAGAATATTTCAGAAATATAAAGTTTTGAACAGATTGAATCTGATATGTATTCCTAAAAGAATATTAGCAACCCTCTACACACTTACATGTGTTTTAACAATTTAGAGTTGCCATATTATTTTTTCTTGATTTATTATCTAATTTAACTGTTGTACTATTTGTATAGAATGGCATAGTAAATAGAACTATGTGTTAAGGAATTTTAGTTCTAATTTTGAAACTGTGTGATCATCAGTAAAAGAAAACAGTGGAAACTCACCTTAAGAGGCTTTTTTGCGCGATTGATAATGATTCTTAGTGGTGTTATTTTAAAGAATATAAATTCTTAAATTTTGATTCCCTCTAATTATGTTTTATAGTATTAAGATATTTAGATGAATAATATTTTATCATATTTTATTACTTAAAAGTATGTTTTTCATTATTTATTCTTCTTAAATTATGTGATTTGGACTACATATAAAGTTATAAATTGTCAACCAATGCCTCTGCATATAGGAAAATAATACCTGTCATGGGTCATTGTGGGAAAAAATGTAATTCAAAAAATTTATTTTTAGAACTGGTTATGGCATCAAATAATATATGGTCATAATTCTATTCCTTTCTTTGTGATTCAATTTCCTCAACTAAAAAATGAAGGAGAGCTAGGCTGCATGGTTCTGAAGATCGTTTCTATCATTCTAATATTTTAGTATTTTTAAAACAATTTTATTTATTTTTTTTAGAGAGAGGGGAAGAGAGGGAGAGAAGCATTGCTGTGTGGTTGCCTCTCACATACGTCCTACTGGGGACCTGGCCCACAACCCAGGCATGTGCCCTGATTGGGAATTGAACCAGCC
>PVKM010020405.1:0-23372 GCA_004027735.1 Carollia perspicillata | reverse complement strand
CCTCAGTCAAGTGGCGTAGGATCTCCAGTCCAGGTGCTGATCCTTGTGTATGTGTGGGAGTTAACCAATCGATGCTATTCTCACATTGATGTTTCTCTCTCCTCCTTCCTCTTTCTAAAAGCAATGAAAACAATGTCCTTGGGTGAGGATTTTTAAAAAATTAAATCTTACTTGTCTTCAAAAGCAGTCCAACTCAAGCCTCCCTGGGTATCTCAACCTTGCCTAAAATTATTAGCTGAACCCACCAAATCAATTTTAACATCAAAAGAAATATGGGGACTAACATGAAATGACACATGGGATGTAATTAGCAAAAATCTAGAACGTAAGAAACTAAAGAACCAATGACCTAGTGTCTTTAGCAAGTAAATGACATTTATAAAGGAGGGGAAATTTTGTATATAGATTTGGATCAGTTATTTGTGTGCCACCACACTGGAACGTAGCTGCAAGGGAGGCTGGAGATGTAGCCATATGCCCAAGAAGAAGAGAGTTAGTGAACATTTACCATTACTTCTATCCCAGTGGCCCTCAAATGACTAAAATTTGAGAAACATCACTCTAAATGATGAAGCCCAAATGCCTCATTTTAGCAACATGATTCACCATGTGTTATAATCAAGATTTTTATATCTTGTGCTATTGACAGTAATGATCTAAAAAATTAAAAAGTTAAATTATATTAAAGAATACAAAGTTTGAATATATTATCATCAGAAATATAAATTCAGTCAATGTAAAAATTAGCAAATTGGAACATATTATGTTTTTTAAAGTCATTTTTCCTCCTAAGATATTTTTCTGTTAAAATTATCTATTAAATTAAAATTATTTTTGAAAATCAAAAGGCAAAACACAAATATAACATTAAAATAACATTTACAAATAAATTACTTAAATTTTAAATTTAATTAAATTCTAATAAATATTTAAAAATACAACTAGTAACTATCCTAGGGTTCAATGTAGATAGTCAAAGTAAAGAAACACATCACACACTTCATTCATTTTACATCTGGATCTATATATACTCAAATTTAAGAGTAACATGAATCATTTAATATTTCAAAGTGAACCTCTGTTGCTATCGCATGTTGTTGTGTAATAAATTACCATAAATTTAGCAGTTTAAAATAAAACAGACTTACTATCTCACAGTTTCTGTGGCCAAGAATTTAGACAGGGCTTAGCTGAACTCTCCGCTTCAGAGTCTCTTATAAAGCTACAAGCAGGAAATCAGAGGTAGGGCAGCGGGGGTGGCAGGAGGGCAGTCGGTCTCATCAGAGACTCATCTGGGGAAGGTTCAGGACTCAATACTCTATGGGCTGGCTGTTGGCTGGAGGTCACCCTCAGTTTCTTGCCATGTGGGCTTCTCCCTATGGCGACTTACTTCATCAAAGCCAACAAAGGAGAGTGTTAATAAGGAGAGTCTTCAAGCAAGGCAGTAGTTACAATATTACGTGAGGAAATTACAGATGTGAAATCCTATCACCTTTGCTATATTCTATTAGCTAAAAGCAAATTACAGGTCCCACTCACCCGAGAGGGGAGAGGATTACACAGGAGTGTGAATGGCAGCAGGCAGGGATCACTGAGGGGCATTTTAGGGTCTGTCCCCCACAGCTACCACGTGCAGTTGTTGCAAAGATTGCATTAATGCATGAGTGCCTCTGGAACCACATACTGGGATGCAAGGAGAAGCCTGAGAGTTCCTTATGCAGTTATGCTGTCAGGTAATTCATTTGTTTTTGCTTTTACCTAAGTACCTCTCAGGTTACCCCTGCACTAGAAGCATGTCCATCTCTGATATCGGCAGCAGCACAACCTATGAAGCATCACTGCATTTGGTCACAAATGTTATTTTTGAGGTCACAGTCTAAGAGATGTGGGGAAGCTGATCACGGGGAACACAGAACTGAGCCGCTGTGTTTCCTGGCCTCCAGGACCTCCAGTCTGGAGCAGAAAACTATTCTCAACGTCACCCACATGTGATGATCAGACCCCAGGACCCACCAGATACCCGTTTCAGCACATCGCTCCATCCCAAACCACAGATCCAACCTCCAAAGCCTTGACGTACAGCAGATTTTGCTGAAGTTTCCAAGTGGAGACCAAGGATGGTATTATTCCACATATTACAAGCCAAATGTTCTGAAACTTCTATATTAAACATCTCTCTCCTTAGGCTCCATAGTTGAGGGTGTCTCTCTCACTCCTCCCCTGCTAAATATATTTATTAGTCTGGAAGTTCTTTTCTGTTTTCATATTCTGCTTGGCAAAACAAAAACCTCATGAGACACCAAGCCACTATGGATGTGGGTGGATGAGAGGTTTGCCTCCTTGGTTCCAAGGCAGCTGCCCCTGCACCCTCGTGACCTTGAATGAGGTACTTGCTGTCCCAGTTTCCCAGCCTGCATTCTGGCAAAGGCTCTAAGGGGAGGCGGGCAGCTCCCTGGAGATGTCAGCCAAGACTTTGAAGTTCTTGGAAGAAGGAGTTAGGTAAACAGCAAATCCAGGTAATGCCATCTGAAGACCTTCAGAATGAGGGCACTGGAGCAGAAAGTCAAAAGCCCCTCGGACAGCGCCTAAGATCCAGCTTCCAGAACATTTCGTTGTCCTAGCCACAGCCCCTCTGGACCACTCTGGGTTTGAGGCTGAGCTGCTGAATGTCCTGGTCAGCATTCTGGAAGCCAGAAGGCTCCAGACAGCCCCCTTCCCTGGGTGACCTGCATCCTTGTCACCCCCATCTGCTGACGAAGGGGTCTGTCTTCACTTGCTCCCTATACAATTTCATCCAGTCTCATGGCTTTAAATATCATCTATATGACTCATCAGTCTCCTGCCTGCCTTTACCCCTGAGTCCCAGACTCATAATCCACCTGCTGATATGTCCACTGGGATGCCTAATGGGCATAGCAACTTCCTGTCCTCCTTGCTCCCTAACCACCCTCACCAAAACCTACTTCGCCCCCATCTTCTCTGTTTCAACGACCAGTTCCTTCACCATCCACCCAGTTGCTTCAGTCAGAAACCAAGGAGTTGACCTTGATTCTTCTCTTTCCCATCACCCAACTGTAATTCATCTGCAAGCGTTTAAATTCTGCTTTCAAAATGTGTCCCCAGTATGTTTTTTTCTGTGTCTCCATGGCTCCCAGTTTTTGTCCAGGACACTGCTGTCTCAAGCCAATCACACCGGCAACCTTTTGGTTTGCAGGGCAATGCTCAACCCACTGAGCTACAGCACATATTAGTATATGTGCATTATATGCATGAGCTACAGTCATGGCAGTCAGCACACATTTGTTGAGTGCTTACTGCTTAAAGACTGAGGGGGCCCAGGAGTACAGGAGTACAAGCGTAACCAAGATGGCTGATGTAAACCATGTCGGGTGTGGTTCAGCGGATTGAGCAGGGGCCTGCGAACTGAAAGGTCACTGGTTTGATTCCCAGTTGGGGCGCATGCCTGGGTTGTGGGCCAGGTCCCTGGTTGGGGGCACACAAGAGGCAACTGATCCTGATGAGTTTTTCTCTCTCCCTTCTCTCTCTTGATGTTTCTCTCCCTCTCTCTCTCCTTCCCTTCCCCTCTCTAAAATTAAGTAAACAAAATCTAAAAAAAAAAAAAAGTCTGATGTGAGTGGATTAAAATTCAAGATTCACCATTGTCCAGTTCGGACTTCCCCTATCTCAGCCTGTTTCCTCATCCATCAAATGGGAATGACAATAACTATTTGGTGTGATTGTCATAGAATTAACTTGTAACCCTGACCAGTGTGGCTCAGTCCAGTGTGGCTCAGTTGGTTGGGTGTCTTCCCTCTAAGCAAAAGGTTTCCAGTTCAATTCCCAGTCAGGGCACATGCCTGGGTTGCAGGTTTGGTCTCTGTCAGGTAGCGGATGAGAGAGAACTGATTAATGTTTCTCTTTCACATGGATGGTTTTCTCCCTCTCTTTCTCCCTCCCTTCCCATCTCTCTAAAAATAAGTAAAATCTTTTTTTTAAAAAAAAAGAATTAACTTTTAAAAAGCTACCTGACAGCCTGCTACACAGTAGGTACTCATTGAATGAGTATTTTCAGCCCATGACCAAGGGTGACCCTGTCTGCCAGAAATGTGGGCACAAGCCTGGGGGCTCTCAGACAGCCATGGAACAGCTGGATGCCCATGTGGGAGAGAAATCAAGGGCAGATGTGGACAAGAAGACCCTCAGGCCCATTGGTGACCTACTTGGCCACAGAAACAAGAAGGAAAGAACTATAAACAAGCCAGGGCAGCTTCCTGAAATCACAAAGAGAGTGGAAACAGCCTGGGGCGATAGGATGTCTCCCAGAGGCCTCCAGGCTCCAGCCTCCAAGACTGGCAGTCGGGCCAAAGAACATTTCCAGATCTCAGAGCCCTACCTGCCACCCAGCCCACTTAGGTGTCCCCCAGCCAGGGGAGGAGAGTCCTGCAGGGAATGAAGGACACCAGGCTTCTGAGCATGGTTTAAAAACAGAGTTGTCCTTTCACTCAAGAGAAATGGCAGCCACTAAAAAAGGAGGATGCTTTTTATGCACTGATATAAGTGGTCTCTACGAGATGCTGTGGAGTAAGGAAAGATAAATTTTAGAAGGACTAAATAGAAATAATATGTGCATGTGTTTGCTAATGTATACTGTCATTATCCCTGGAAAGATGCGTGAGAAGTTAGAAACAGCAGTTTGCCTCTCCAGAACGGAAGTAAGTGGTGGAGGAAACACACGCTTAAAATTTGAAAAGGAAAATGCAGCTGCCACCCACCTCGGGGGAACAGTTTGATCCCTCCTCTTCCACCAAAAGGAGTGAGGGACAGCATACTTCTTCTAGAATGATCTATCTACAAAAGGAAAGCTGGTTCCATAGGTTCTCCTTATGTCACTCCTCCCTGAATCCCTTCAGTGACACAGAGCTGAGCATATTGTAGAAGCTCAAAAAAGTATTTGTTGAATGAGTAAATGAATAAATGCATGAATGAACCATGCATTTCATCTCTTGATCTTTACGTACTGAGATAGAAAAATGTGTTATAAGTGAAGAAAGAATATTGCAGAATATTAAGTCAGGAATGATCCTATTTTTGAAAAATAAAATAATTACATGTACATAAACTTACATTGCATATAAGTATATCCATGTATCTATATCTGTATATATTAGTATATGTGCATTATATGCATGATTATTAATCTATGAATAAAAAAATTCTAGAAAGACCCCAAACTTGCTGATTCTATATCTTGATCTTGGTGGCAATTACACAGATGGAAACATGGATAAAAATGAATCAATCTGTACTAAATAATTGGGCACTTTCCTATATTTAGTTATATCTCAATCTTTTAAAGGAAAAATATATATATACCTCTCCAAATATTATTAGATATCCTTTCCTAGGACAGTTGGGATTTTGGGAAGTCTTGATTTCCAATGTAAATCTGAATATTTCACAATAAGCACACAAGCTTGAATCTTTTTGAAACATATATATATTTTTTAATTCACATTTTCAAACTCTTGGGCTTAGCATACAAAGCCTCCTACTTCTGAAACCGCTCACATATCCTTCATTCCAACCACATCCAACTGCTTGTGTTCTTCAACTGCGTCATGCTGTTTCTCACCTCCAGGTCTTTACCTCTGTTGCTCTGTTCCTGAGACACCCTCTCCCACTTCCTCGACTCCTCCCATCTTACCTAACTTGTCTAATCCTTTAGACCTTAACTGAAGCCTTCCTTGACCTTCCCAGCCAGGGTCAAATGCTCTAGAAACACCTCAGAGTTGACTCTATCACAGCACTTGACTCACCTGTCCACCTTGCCCATCCTACCAAGAGCTCCTTGAAGTAGGGATTGGAGTGATGCAGCCACAAGCCTCAGAATGTCTGGAGCCACCAGAAGCTGGAAGAGGCAAGGAAGGATCCTTCCTGCAGCTTCCGGAGGGAGTACAGCCCCTCTCCCGCCTTAAATTCAGCCTAATGATGCTGATTTCAGACTTCTGGCTTCCAGAATAAATTTCTGTTTTAAACCACCAAGTCTGTGGTAATTTATTACAGCAGCCCGAAGAAACTAACACAATTGGTACCTCCTTTCTGGAAAACCATTTGGCCAAACCGAATTATAAAATTGGTTATATGCAGAACAAAGAGCCAGCAATTTGCCTTGGTATAAGCCCTAAAAATACACTTGCCCATATTCAGTAGGAGACATATACAAGAATACCTCTTGTTTCATTGTTTATAATGACAAAACTTAGAAACGAGTCAAATGTTTGCCCACAGGAGAATGCATAACTGTAGTACATTCATTCGGGGGAATATTATATAGCAGGAAAAACGAACACACTACAATTATTTGCCACAACAAGCATAAATCCTGAAATTCAGTGAAAGAAGCAAGTCACAAAAAATATGATTAGTATGAATACATTTATGGAAAGTTAAAAATAGGTAAAACTAAACAGTGCATTGTTTTTAGTGTTTAAACTCTAAAGGCAAGGTAGCGGAGGTGATTAAGGGAAACTTCCAGATAGTGGTTACCTGAGGGAAAGGAGGGTCTACAGTGCGGAGCAGGTGCACACAGGGGCTTCTGAGTAAGGTGTCCCTACATTTTACTGCCTCACTGGCACATTATGGGTCATGAAAAGGAGTATGCTGGTGATAACTACAGCAGAAAACAACTACACACCAAAACTGCCTCTCACAAAGCAGAACACAGGATAACCCTCCTTCTGAGGAGATATAGTGTTCTATTTCATGGCCTGGTTGGTGTAAACATGGGTATTTGTTTTATTCGTGCTTTTGAAACCAAACACGTATTTTTATGTATTAATATCATATATTTCATCATAGTTTTTCAACCAATAAATGAGGAAGGTGAGTTCCAGGATCTATTCAGTTTTTAGTAGCAACCCCCATGCACAGAGTCCGATTTTGACTAAATTCAGCAGAAGAGGAATCTATGACAGAGAGAGCAGTGAGTTCACACAATTGCCAAGAAGTCCGGAGAACTAGGTCATTGGAAAACAGGCACACACAGGGCACCTCCGCCAGAAGCCTGCCCGGACCAGGCTGCTGGCCCCCAGGCTACTCCCACGGAGCTGGACCCCAGAGGCTGGAGTTGCCCACCCTGCCGGCCCGGGGCCCATGACCTCGCTGACCTCGGAGCGGCTCCCATCCCTAGAACCCAGCCAGTGTGACCGACTCTACAACACCCTCACCCCCAGACTTCTCCTTGAGCCTGCTGCACGACGGACTGCAAGGCTAAAAAGCCTCGGTGGCTGCATCTATTGGTCAACTTGGCTGCAAGGAATTCCGAGAAAGCGAGTTTCTGGTAACTTCTGCGTCTTTTGGTTTGTGGGTGCCGCCTGCCCTAATGAAGCCATAACCCAGGAAGTCCCAGATTGGGGGTGCGGCCACCAAGGCGGAGCGGCTGCCTACAGCGTCGGCCGGCCGCGCGGAAACCACGGGCCAACACCGACCCCCGCCTGCGAGGAGCACTAAGGATTTCAAAGGCAACCGAGCTCTAGAATTCTAGAACTCCCCTCCCCGACAAGGCTGCGGTGTGAGGTCTGCGCAGTTAACATTCGAGTTGGAGCAAGGGTCACAGTTGAAGGAAAGCAGCCACATTGAATGAAAAGCATCACAGTCATTGGCTGCCTTTGCTCACCTGCTGCTCCACACCCTCCTCTGGCGGCGCTCTGGAGCAGCCCAGCTCCTGATTGGGCCAGGCTTGGTCACCTGATCCAAAGCTAAGTAACCCATTGACTGGCCAGGAACCAATGAGAGTTTCTCTCTCGCTCTCCTTGTGCAGAGTTTCCCAAACTTCCTCAATTCGTGGTGAACCTCGTGTCTTGGTCTTTTTTTTTTTTTCTTTCAGGGAGGCTTTGGGCCAAAAGAAATACCTAACAGTTCCGTTTACTAAGTTGTTAGGTCCAAACAATTGAAATCTTTGTGGCCTAACACTCTAGCAGACGTTGAAACGGTAAATTGAAAGACAAACATTCTAATCAGTTCTTAAATGACCACAATTGCTGTCTAATGGGATGTGTGTGTCTGTTGGGACCGCAGCAGTTCTCAAATCTCAGATGCACATTGGACAATACCTTATTTCCTGCGCCACGTTTATTTTTCAAGTAATTGCTTTCAAGTAATTGTTTTGTTTTGTTTTATTACAGCAGCCACGGAAAACCCAGCTGGCAAAGATAGGACTCATGGAAAGGAACATCATGCAATCTAATGCTGAAACTACCTTGAGCTAGCAGCTCACAAGGCATCTGAGAGATGTCAACTGGCACCGTGGGTGCCTTGAAGATGTGAAGTATTCCTTGGTGCCCCTGTGAGTTTGCTGCAGAGCCCCAGGCTGCCTTGGTACACCATTTGAAATTACTTCTCTAAAGCATAAAGAGAGACAGAGGCAGTGGCTGGTCAAACAGTGGTAGAAATCAGGGAAGGGTTAGCTGTTTTCTTGCTGAGGCGTGTTGAAAAAATAATCAGCCCTGGCCAGGTTGCTCAGTTGGTAGGAATGTTGTCCAGTACACCAAAAAGTTTCAGGCTCCATCCACAGTTAGGGCGCTTTAGGGAGGTAACTGATTGATGTTTTTCTCTCACATTGATGTTTCTCCATCTCTCTCTCTCCCCCTTCCTCTTTCTCTAAAATCAATAAATATGGGAGAACATATTTGCCAATGATACATTGGACAAGGGTTTTAGCTCCAAAATATATATGAAGAGCTCATCCAACTCCACACCAGGAAGACAAATAATCCAATTAAAAAATGGGCAAAGGACCTGAATAGACACTTCTCCAAGGAAGACATACAGATGGCACATAGACATATGAAAAGAGGCTCAACATCACTAACCATCAGAGAGATGCAAATTAGAACCACACTGAGATATCACCTCATACCTGCCAGAATGGCTATCAGTAAATCAACAAACAACAAGTGCTGGTGAGGATGCAGAGAAAAGGGAACCCTAGTGCACTGTTGGGAATGCAGACTGGTGCAGCCATTGTAAAAAAACAGTATGGAATTTCCTCGAAAAACTAAAAATGGAACTGCTTTTTGACCCGTAATTTCACTGCTGGGAATATACCTTAAGAATCCTGAATCACCAATTCAAAAGAACTTATGCATCCCTATGTTCATAGCAGCTCTATTTACAATAGCCACGTGCTGGAAACTGCCTAAGTGCCCATCAGTAAATTAGGGTATAAAAAAACTGTGGTACATTTACGCAGTGGATTATTACACAGCAGAAAGAAAGAAGGCACGCCTACCTTTTGCAACAGCATGGATGGAACTACAGAATATTATGCTAAGTGAAATAAACCAGCTGATGAAAGACAAATACCATATGATTTCACCTGTAAAAGAAGTCTAATGAACAAAATAAATTAATGAGCAAAATAGAACCAGAGGCGTGGAAACATGGAACAGACTGACAGTGTCCAGATTGGAGTGGGGAGAGGGATGATTGTGGAAAGAAAAGGGGAAGGGACTGGACAAAGAACATGTATAAATGACCCAGGAACATAAACAACAGTGTGGGGATTGACTGTGGGAGCCGGGGTGGGGTGGGCTGGGCTGGGCAGAGGAAGGCAAAGGGGGGTAAATTGGGACAATTGTAATAGAATAACAATAAAAAATTTAAAATAAACTTTAAATATATTTCAAATAAAATTTTTAAATTAAAAATAAATTTAAATTAAAAAAATTAAAATAAAATCAATAAACATGCTTGGGTGAGGATTAAATAAATATCAGAGAAAACCTATTTGCAGAGAGAAGAGGAAGAATCAACATACAGAGAACCCAAGATGACCCAGGAGCAGAGAAGAAAAGGTATCCTGATGCAGTACCACCTGCGATTGGGTTCCAAGATCTGGCCCCAGAATCCATGCTTGACATCAAGCCCTACAGTCTGTCCTGGACTCAGGGGACGGCAGCAGGCAGCTCCATCCTTCCAGTTACTCAGGCCAACACTTTGGATCATCCTTGACTTTCAAATCCCATGTCCAATTTGTTAGTAAATTCTGTTATCTCTTGCCTCCAACATATGTCCAGAATCTGCCCACTTCTCCCCATCTCCATGCTCCCAGTCCCCCCCAGCAGCACTTTCACCTGGATGAGGCTGTGGCCTCCTCACTGGTGCCCTACTTCTGCCTGGTCTCTCATCTTAAAATGTAAGTCAGGAAGCCCCATGAGGCCCCATGGGAGTTAGCCTCAGGCAACTCTAACCACATCACCCACTGCTCTGGCTGTCTCGCACATTCCAGCCACAGCAGCCTCCTTGCTGTTCTTCAAACATGCCAGGCATGGTCCTGTCTCAGGGCCTTTGCACTGGCTGTTTCCACTGCCTGGAACATTGTCCCCCAAATATCTTCGTGTCTCACTCCCCTTACTTCCCTCAATCTTGGCTCAAATGTGACTTTGCCAGTGAGTCGTTATCCGACCACCTTTATAAAACACAAACAGCCTCCAGCCTCCTAGCTCTCCCTGGCCCCTCACCTTTGGGAGGGATCACTGAGCTGTGGGACCTGATGCTGATTCCGTGAACTCATGTATAAAGAAGTATAGTTAAAGAATTCACTCATTTTTTTCACAAATATTCTCTGAGCAGCTACTGTGTGCCAGACATTGAGCTGGGCACTGAGGGTAAAGTGGCTGCCTCAGTTTAAAGCTGGCCTCCTCAAATCACCTACCATCAGTGTCTTAGACCACGTTCCCTAGATAACTCTATCCCTCCCTGTCCTCTCCTTGGGAAGTGTTATTTTGGAGGTACTTAGAAGTGCCTGAGTTAGATTCCCTGGGTAAGTCCCCATCCTAGGTTCCTACAGATCCAGGCACCACCTGGGAATCACTCCCCCTGGCCTGAATATCCAGCTCCAACTCTGGATTGCAGTTGGCAAGTCTGGCCAGGAAAGCACTCTGCTCCTTCAGCCCATAGGCTGCCAGGGCCATGAACAAGAACCCAGGCCAGACCATGGGTGCAAGTTGATTTCTAACTTTTATATTTTAGACATATGGTACACGGACCTCCATTTGTACACATATCCCATATTGTGCTAATGTTTCAGGCAGATTCTAGATTCTGATAGAGGAATGGCAAGTGACCACTATGACTGTCCCCTCCCAGGCCACAGCAGACATCAGTAATGGATTGCAGCATTCCTTCTCCCTGAGATATGGGTTCACACAGCGCTGTGGGAAGCCACTGCTAATCTTCCAGGAGCATGGGAGGTACATGGGGATTTCTGTTCCCTGTTCTAGCACTTTCTACAGGGCAGCCTGCTCTGTGCCCCACAGCATCGTCAAAGGGCCTCATTCTTGTCTGAAAAACTTTTTTCTTCCATTGAAGAGAAACCATGGATGCCTGATGTTTGTGGAAAGTAGATAAACACTTGAATGCTGTCTTGGGGACTCTGCAGGCATTCTACTGTTATAAGGAGAAAATTTTAAAGTGAGTAAAATAATTGGGAAGCAATTATTTATATCAGAAACATTTTTTAAAGCCCACTCTTTCCTCTGAAGAGATTAATGTTTTGCATGAAGGCCTAACAGAACAATCTGACTCCCAGAGGGTTTTTGGCAGAACAGAAACTCCTGATGGCTCTTTTTGTGTGGAGGGTTTGTTTTCTTTCTCTGTGTGGATCTCTGTTCCTTTCTGCCTCTTTGTGGTCTCTGGTCCATATATATCGGTCTCTCTCAGTCTCGGTCTCTTTGCCCTTCTTCTCCTTGGTGGAACGGCAGCCCATCTCTTTATGTGAATCTGTCTCTTAGAGTATTTCTCTATGTGTGTATATCTGTATTTGATTCCACCTCTGTATGTGGGTCCCTTTCTCTCAATCTTTGTCAACTTCTCTCACTCTGTATGTTTGCCTCTGACTTTTTGTAAGTCTATCTCATCTGTCTTTTTCCATGTTTGTGCCTCTGTCTGTCTGAATTTCTTTATCTCTGTGTGTGTATTTCTCTCTCTTTCTCCAGCTCCCTGCTACGGTCTCCTCTTCCTCTCTCTCTTCCCTCCCCACCCGGCTTTGTCTTGCCCTTCAGTCTCTCTCTATTCTTCCCCCCTCCCCATCTAATACACCCTCGTTTCTTTTTTCCTTCCCCTTTTCCTCTTCTAGAGTCCTGAGGTCGGGTCCAGAGAGCATGACAGTGAATATAAAGTGAAAAGTCACCCAGAGGTTTCCAGGCCACCAGATGCGCAACGTTTTTAGACAGAACAGCTGGATAATTTAACGACTTCCTTGTTTTCCCTAGAACGTCAGCCGCCTGAGTGTCTCAGACAGTGTCTGTGTGAGGACACGCACGTGGATGTTACCCGTGTGTTCCCTCGTGAGACCCTGTGCATAAGTCACCAGCCTCCCGAAGCCCCCACGTGGATCCATTCATGTACTCTGGTTCAGATTTCTTTCCCTGCAACTTCCCTCTTTTTCCTCCTCCTTTGTAGACTGGCTTAGAAATCTGGTGCTGTTCAAGCATCTCAGAGACCTTCCACCTGCATCCTGTGATCTTCACCATGATCTCCTGAGTGAGCTATTTGGAAAGATAAAATAAAACGAGGAAGGAGGGTCTAAAGGAAGCCTTAGAGAAACCTGGAAAGAAAGCCCTCAAATACAGGGCACTGTGTTATTGTTGGCCCTGTTTTACAGATGAAAAAAAAACCCGACAGACCAACTCTGGTGCCCTCAACAGAACTAGTACTCTAACCCAGAACTCCCAGCTCCCTGCATGCAACTCAACTGCCAGCATCATGGACCGCAAAGCTTGCACACGGGGCGGGGCAGCGTGGTGCAGTGGGCATTGCCTCGGACCCTTGCATCAGGCAGGCAGCCCTAAATTCAAATTCCTCCACAGAAACTTAGAAACTGTATGGCCTTGAGCAAGCTGCTTGCTCTTTGAGCCTTATCTGTAGAAGGGAAATAATAATAGCATTTACCTCAGAGAGGTGTTGTGAAGATCTAATGAAATAAAGCATGTCAAGTTTTGTCAAGGATGTCAAGGATGATGGTAACTACTCAGAAAAGTGTACATTGCTATTGTTACTATTAGTATTAGTATAAAACTGAGGCCCAAGTTCACACAAACTAGTTAATGGCAGGTCTGGACGTAGCATCCCGGTCTCCCGGCCATCCCTCCTGTGTTTTAACCAGGAGAGTTTCCTGATTTAAAGGGAAAGTGTCCTCCCCACCAAAAATCACAAAATATTGTTGAGCACTTTCTATCTGCCAAACGCAATCACAGCACCTAACACACGTGTTCAGTCATTTAACCCTCCAAACAACCCAGGGATGTAAGTCCCATTATCATTCCCATTTTATAGATGAAGAAACTGAGGCCCAGAGAGCATAAGAAATTTGTCCAAGGTCACCCAGCTAGTAGACATCAGGGCTGGGGTGCAAATGTAGGCAGCTGGCGCCAAAGTCCACTTTGCGGTTTCCACACTTGCCCTGTTTTCTGTCCAAATTCTTAGGAATTTACCCAAAATTATGGTTATTTTCTTGACCTCTCTGTCTCTCTGTCTCTTCCTCTCTCTCTCTCTCTCTCAAAACTTACTTACATAAGTAACACATATACATTCTCAGTGGGAAAAATAAGGGAAATTATTAATAATACTCTAATATCAATGAACTTGTGTTAATGATACAGAACCTTCGTTCAAAGTGATCGGCTGGAGGTTGAGGGGCGTAGGGAAGGAGAGATCAGTGGGAGAACCCAGCGGGGTCACTGGGTTGCTTCAGATGGCACTGGAGGTATTAAAGGGGGGGTGGCCACTGTGGAAATCAAAGGGTTAATAAATGCAATGGGCAGTTCTCTCCGAGGTTAAGCACGTGATTCTGTGAACTGGGGTCAGGGAGGACCTCTCCAGGTTTCAGCCTCCGTATCTGTAAAATGGATGGATAAGGCTAATGAACAGGATAAAACAATAAAAAGGTGTGCTTGTGAGGATAAAGTGAAATAGTTTTTCAGAAGGCCACAATGTATGTTAGCTATGGTCATTGTTATTTCCAGCTACAACTGGCCTCCCCGGTCTTCGACGTCTCCTCCTACTGAAGCGCCTGTTCCCAGGTGGTCCCCACCAGGAGGCTGAATCGGCCTGTTTCATTCCTGCCACACAGTCAAGGGTTGGCAGGAGAAGCTTTCAAAGGCAATGATATCTTAGCAAATGTAACAGAGACCATCTCAAGGCCAGAGACTCCATGCTTCCTGTCATGATTGGGTGTGACTTTTCAAAGTGTCTTCCTGTGGCAGTGGGGGGAGGGGGAAGTATAGTTTAAGTGCAGATGGGAGAGAAATAAATATCTGAGACCAAGAGGACAGACATAGTAGATTGTATTATTGTTCTCCATCTTTTACTCCTTCCCCCTTTCCCCTGTAAAAGGATTGTACATCGCTGCCTCCACTGACTGGCCGAATGACATGCTTTGGCCAAGAAGATGTGAGTGGGAGGGACACACATCACATTCAAGTGAGAACTTTAAGAGGCATCGCTGGAATTTTTTCCTGTTTTCTTGCACTTCCCTTCTGCTCAAGAATAGGCAGGGCCCTCGGGGCTCCGTACATGAAGACGCAAATGCAGCAGAGCAGCCAACAGAACCACTGACATTAAGAAGTGCAAGAAATGCATGTCTGCTGTTACAAACCACTGAGATTTCAGGGATTGTTATGCAGCAAAGCTGACTTACACATCTACCCCCAGCTGCTGGAAAGGGCGAAGAGCTTCAGAGGCAGGCAGACCTTGGTTCACACCCCAGCTCTGCCAGGTATCTAACGCTGGGTGGCCTTGTGGAAGTCACTTTATCTCTTGGAGCTGTGAAATGAGGACAATAGCGGTGCTTCTACTTCGTAAGATGAAGGTAAGGGTCAGATAAGACAACGTACCTAAAGGGCTTGGTGTTGAGAAGCGGCTCTGTTAGGAGAGAGAAAAGTCTGGGCCATTCTCTTTTTCCTTAGGTGGAAGGACCAGTTCAGCTGATGCTTCAGTCCCCAGGCCTCAAACTGGGACTGGAACTTCTCTGAGTCAAGTTATGGCACAGCACTGCTCACTCGCCTAGTAAAAATGGATGCAAAGTTTAGCTTGATGGGAACCCACAACAGCCTCCAGTTGAAGCTCTGTCAGCTTCCTTCTCTACCCTCATCTTCCCAGCCTCAGGCCTCTGAAAAACCACAAAAGCATGAACACACACACACACACACACACACACACACAATCGGAAAACCCACAGCTTTGAGGTGCTCTGGCTTGAACTCTAAAAATTCACAACGAATGGCAAATTCAAATTCATTTGTGCTGACCTTATTAATGGTTGCCCATCCTGTTGGGTTGTTTGGGAAGAGAAGTAGGTTTACTCTTCAAAGTTTGCCTGCTCTTGGCTGGATTGGATGACCTTGAACTTTCAGGCAAGTCTTCATGGTGTGCAAGTAGCCCATTTAAGAAGTCTGTGCATACACAACTTCACAGCCATTTGCCCACACATGCACGCATACACAACATACACACCTGCAAACAAAGATTGATTTGTCCAGTTC
This sequence comes from Carollia perspicillata, assembly GCA_004027735.1. Classification (NCBI taxonomy): domain Eukaryota; kingdom Metazoa; phylum Chordata; class Mammalia; order Chiroptera; family Phyllostomidae; genus Carollia; species Carollia perspicillata. Next base: position 7,830 of record PVKM010020405.1, on the reverse strand, counting down.
CCTGTTTAGGTGACTTCCAGATTTTTTCTAAGTTGCTAGTTTTGTTTGTGCTTAGAAGGAAAATTGCAATGTATCAGCAGCCTCTGTAGAGATTAGGACTCTAGGCGCCCCTTAGTTTGAGCTCCCCGCAAAGAGATAAAGATTCTATTGCAAATTGTTTGAGAGATGATTCCAAGAAATATCAAGAAGAGAGTAGGAAAGGAAGACAGGAAAGGGAAGGAAACTAATGAAGGGGTCCACTTAATCAAGCAAAATACCACTGTGGACAGATGGAGCTCAATTCTGCTAGGGAGCACTGGGTCGGGACCACGTAGAACATGCCTCCAAGTTACCCCATCTGACTTTCAAGGGAGCTGGGGTATTTATTTTCTAATGCCCCTCAGTCATTGGTTGAGGGATGCTCCCGGGGGATGTTAACCCCCTGGCACTTTTGATTTGCCCCACACTTGCCCAGTAAGCCCTGGTGGGTGGAGCCAAGTCCATGTGGTCCAAGTTAGCAGGTCCAAGACTAGAGGGAGGGGAGTGAGGTGCTCACTCGTGGGGCTGTGCAAGTGCAGGGTAGGAGGTTTGAACCATCACAGTGGCTTTCACAGAAAGGACATGGCGGACACGCTGACAGCATCTGCTGAGGGCTCTGCAGCCAGGCTGCCTGAGTTTGAATCTTAGCCCGGCCACTCGAGGGCTACTAACTTAACTTCCCTGTGACTCAGCTTCCACATCTGTAAACTGGGATAATTATAATATTTACTTCATAGAACCTTTGTGATGATTGCATGGGATGATTCACACAAAATGCTTAGAACAGACTTGGGCTCTCATGAGCGTTAGCTCTGATGACATTGCACATAACCTGTCATCATTTTTCTAGAATCAAAGAAGCAAGACCGCCTAGTAGCTGAGAAAAGTCAGGCAGATGAGGGTTCAGGTTATGTGATCTGCCACTTAACTGTGTGATCTTGAGCCAGTCACTTAACCTCTCTGGGCCTCAGATCCCTGATGTTTAAAATCATTATTAAATAATAAGATGCTTTACCACAACCGGTGGGACCCACTTCTTCCAGAAACCATCAATGTGCTTCAGATCCTCAGCAAAGGAGCCAGCAGGCTAGGCATTTCAGGCCACACACATCCAGGATCCACAGGCTTGCTAAGCTGAGCCAGCAGCCCCTTATTGCAATCGATATTTCCTAGGAGAAAAGGCCAGGTCAGTGCAGAAGCCCAGATGGTCTCTAGGGACCACTAATTTCTCTGCCCAGTACTTCCGCTGTGGGCAGCATCCAGTGTGGAGGAAGCGTTGACACTGGAAAAATTACCAGAATTTTACAGGGGTGTGGAGGGAGGGAGGAAGCGATGTCACATAGTATATTTATTATCATTTCTGTTTCATGTGTTTCATTTTTTATTTTTGAAACTCAGATTATGTTATTTATTTTTAATAAATAAATAACATAATCTTGGGCATAAAAAAATGATAGACAGCCTGAAAATGGACAACCCAAATGCCTCCCAACAGGTGAATAGATGAACACATTCTTGTCTATCTATCCATACTACGGATACTACTAGAATCAAAAAGGAATGGACTACTGACACACACAATACGGATGAAACTTCAAAGTGTTATGTGGAGTCAGAGAACCCAGGCACAAAAAGAACTCACTCTCTATGATGTCATTTATCTAAAATTCTAAGGAAAAAATGAACCTAATCTGTAATGGTAGAAAGTAAATCAGTCATTGCCTGGGACTGGGTTTGGAGGGCGGTGGGTGGATTGTTGAAGGGAGATTGACTATGAAAGGCCCAGGGGAGCTTTTGGAGGTGCTGGAAATGTTCTGTATCTTATTGGGGTGCTGGTTCAGGGATGTATTCATTGGTTAAAACTCATTGAGCTGTACACTTAAAATGGGCACATTTTATCCAGGGTGGGTTGTATGTCAATAAAGTTGATTTTGAAAACCGTAATCTAACAAACTCCCACAGAATCACCTTCCAATTTAGAAAATAAAACATTATAGAGAAAATTGCACCCCTTGGGTGCCCCTCACCAATCTCTTCCTTTCTCCTTTCCTCCTAAATACGATGTGCTTCATAAACGTGTCTTTAGATTTTTGCTACATGGAAACACTTTCCTGAATGTGATGTTTCTTTCTCATATGTCTTCATACTTTTTCAACATGGTATATACTCCTAAAGCAGTATTTTTTATACTGCTCATTGTGCCCTTTAGAAGGCTGTAAAATTGATTTGAAGGGTCACAATCAGCATTTTAGAAATAAGCATAGGAAAGGACAGGATAAAAATAATTGGCGTGTATCACATGCAGTAAAGTCTATGTTTTGTCTTGTGAAACTTTTCTTCAAGTTTTACACCTGTGTGTATGTGTACTGGGTTGGAACCTAAGTTATCTTTCTCACAGTACACTGTGGTCCGCCCAAAAGTTTGATAAAAACTGCCCTAAGTATATAATATTGTTTTGTTGTTTTAAACTTTTATGTAAGTAGTACCATACAGTCCTAATCCTTCCCCAGCTGGGTTTTGTTCACTTGGCCGTAGCTCCTAGAGGTATCCATACTGGTAGATGTAGTTTGCCTTCATTCATTTCCATCACTGCACCAATATTGCTACGTCATTTTTCCATCCTCCCATTATTGGGTTGTTTTTCTTTTGCCAAATAAAACATTTTTTTAAATAGCTGTCACTATCACCATCATTTTATTTTAGGAAGGACATTTCAATACCAATCAAATCGGAAAGCCCTACTCTGAGAATCAAAAACAGTCTTTTAAATTTATAAGGAAAAATGCATTCTATCTGCCCCTGGGCGTTAAGGTGGTGGTTTTCTCCCATGTTGATTGTTGATTGGTTTATACATAGTTGTAAACTGGTAAAAACACAATCACCCACACAACCATCTTAGGGTAGCTTCCTTGGGGAGGGAGAGAGGAAGTGAGTAGGAGGGAGACGGGGTTCAAACAGAGTCTCAAGTCCTATAAAGTTTCATTTCTTCTGTGGCAGCCGCAGGTGGGAGCAAAGATGACTGCTAACAGGTGCAGAGTTTCTTTTGTGGGGTGCAGGGGGTGGGCAGGAAAATGTTTTGGAACTAGATAAAGGTGATGTTTGCGCAACACTGTAAAGGTACTGAATTATATACTTTGAAATGGTTGGTTTTATGTTATGTGAACTTTATCTCCATTTTTAAAAGGGGGAGGGCTTGTACCTCCTTGAATTATGCATGTATGCAAGACACCTGGCATTGTGTTTGGCTAGGAAGGCCCCATTACCAACTAGTCCACATGGGGAGAGGTGGGGCTTATTGAGCAGGTTTCACTTACTGCTCAAAGCCGCACACTGGGTCACGTGGTCTCTGCACTACAACTTGGCTTTTCCAACCTGTGAGTCCAGAACAAGTTCTCTCCAAGTTGCTTCTCCTACTTAATAACTAGAATGGCACTTTACTGTTTATAAAATATTTTTCTTCACATGATTTTCTAACACCCCTGCCTTCCGAGGCTCAGCAAGGCCATGGAGAGCATGGCCTCTGGAGTCAGACGAATCTGGGTTCAAATCCAAGGTCTGTCATTTCTCAGCTGTGTGTCTTTGGGCAAGTCACCCAACCTCTCTGAACCTTGGTTTCTCCATCTATAAAATGAGAATAATGACCTACCCTATGTGTTAGTTAAGTAGGAATGAAGTCTGAAGATATATCTAAAGCAAGAGTTACGTCAATGCCTGGCACACAGTAAATTCTGAATGAATGATGGCTATTAGTATTTGTAGTCAAAGAAGCTACTCTGGCAAAGCACTTAAAACAAAGGGTTAAGAGTGACAGGAAAACAAAACAATTTCAAAGCCACTTTGCCACAGGCCCCAAATGTTCCAAAGGAGTGGTTTTCAACCAAGGGCGGGGAAGGTGATTTTGAACCCCCAGAGGACATGTGGTGGTGCCTGGGGACATTTTGTGAATGTTCTGATTAGGAAAACAGGGTACACTTCTGGCATCTAGTGGATAGAGGTGGGGAATGCTGCTAAACACCCTACCTGCACAGGATGGCCCCCACAACAGAGAATAACCTGGCCCCAAATGCCGCTAGTGGCCCAGGTTGAGAGACCCTGCTCTAAAGTAAGCCGACTTTAAAGTGAGCCTCCGTTTGTCACTTGTCATTTTCCAAATGACAGTGCGATCCACCCTCCAGACACCAGGACAGCTTGCTGCTTCCCCAACCACAGAGTGAGTCATTTTGTGAAGCTGAGGAACATTTAGCAAGGCGGTGATCATCCTAATTCCTCTGCTGGGTAAGTCCAGATGGAAGTACATTTGGAGCCTTCTCAGAGAGAGACAACCCAACATCAACACGGACTCCCTAAGAAACCAAGGATGGTTCAAGAGATTTGGAAAGACCCTCTAAACCCTCCTCCACAAAGAAGACTTCTGGGAACATCCCAAAGAATCTGCTCTCCCTGGTCGTGCATGAAAGGTCCTGAGTGGAGACTGGCACACAGGAAGCTCTCAGTAAATAAATGCTAGCTACCATCATCATCATCAGTCATCGTTGTCCTCATTATCCCTATCATCTCCCCAAGTACATTGGAAAGTGCATTCTCACAACAGTCTTTGAAATGGGTGATATCATTCCCATTTTGCAGATAAGGAAACTGAGGCACAGAGCATGGGTACTCTATTTTTCATCAGCCCCCTTCCTGGTCTCACTTTCCACTCCTGCCCACCTACAGTCCAAAGGGATCTTTTAAAAATGAAATTGGATCTGCCCTGGCTGGTGTGGCTCAGTGGATTGAGCATCTGCCTGCAAACAGAAAGGTCGCTGGCCCTGATTCCTAGTCAGGACACATGCCTGGGTTGTAGGCCAGGTCCCCAGCTGGGGGCATGTGAGAGGCAACCGATTGATGTTTCACTCCCTCTCTTTCTCTTGCTGTAAAAGTAAATAAATGCAATCTTTAAAAAAATGAAATCTGATCTTATTTAAAAGAGGTTCTTTGGGTAATGATGTTATATATTTTGTGATCTAACATTTCTTTTTTTTTAAGATTTTATTTATTTACTTTTAGAGAGAGCAGAAGGAGGGAGAAAGAGAAGGGGAGAAATAGCAATGTGCAAAAGATACATTGATTGGTTGGCACACCCGGGACCTGGCCCGCACCCCAGGCATGTGCCCTGACCTAGAACCAAACCAATGACCCCTCAGTTCACAGGTCAGGGCTCAATCGACTGAGCCACACCAGCCAGGCCTAACTAACACTTCTTTATGATTTAGGTCTTTTTGAAAAATTCAGAGCTATGCCATGCTTGTGCAAGATGTTAACATTAAGGAGAAAATGAGTGAAAAGTACATGGAAACCTTTTGTACTATCTTTACCACTTCTCAGTAAGCCTAAAAGTATTTTAAAATAAAAAGCTTATGTAAAAAATGAATCCAATCATGCTACTCCTCTGCCTGAAACCTTCTTTCTAGTGGTTCCCCACTAGACTTAGAATAAAATCTGAATGCCCTTCTGTGGCCCTCAGTGATCTGACCTTGGCCCACTTCAACTTTCTCTTCTAACACTCTGCCCCTCACACTACACTCCAGCCACTCTAGCCTTTTTTTCATTCCTCTAATGCTGCAAGATTGTTCTTGCCTCGGGGCCTTTGCACTTCCTGTGTCCTTGTGAGGACTACTCTTCTTCCATATAGTCAGTCCCTGATTTTCTTTCTCATCCTTCTGATCTTGACTCAAATGTCAAATCCTCAGAGTCTCTCTCCTGTGTGGTCCCATGATCCCTCCTAATTCAATCACAAAATGTATGACTCTCTGGAATCATCTTCTTATGACTGTTTTTCTCTTCCTATCTATCTCTTCTACTAGACTGGGAGTTCCATCCACAACATTTCTTTCAATCATTTAACAATAATTCTAATGCTCATTGAATTGGAGGAGAGCAAAGAGTTCACCCCCAACTTTCTATAACAAAGTTCCAAATTGTTGGCCTAGGGCCAAATGTAACCCACAGATTTGCTTTGTCAGCCTCACATAGTGTTTTTGAAGAATTTGAGTTCATGACCAACTTTTAAAAATTGGAACATTTCACATAAAAATCTGTATGTTCAAGTTCTCTAAAAGCAGACCAGAGCAGGAAAGTGGCCACTGCTCAGAGGGGTGTATGCTCTCCAGTTCACCACAGACCCTTTTACTTGGCTCACTTCTTTCGTGTTAGTAGTGGGGTCCCTTTAGGCACTGGGGTCCCCCTCAAAACTTACAGCATGCTTAGAAATACTACTGGTTTTCAAATATTTTTTTTAGCTACAACCTTCTCTTCAAATCTTACGGGGAAGCTCAATGTCTAAAACAATTCACAGTAATAATAGTTCATTTTGATTGAGTATTTACTTTGTGCCATGGTTCTGCTTTGGTTGACTCCAAGGGTTAGGGACCAGAACCCCATCAGCTCCCCATCATCTTCAGCAAGCCCCTAAAAACCACTGTGGATCCAAGGAAGACAGCTGGAAAAGTACATTTTAATCCACTCTCCTCATTTTACAAATAGGCAATCTGGAGAGAGGAAGGGACACTCCACCTATTAGTATCTTTTCTGGCAAATGTTTGTCTACTGATCCTTAGGGAGGTCACTCATGTTGAAAATGTCAGAAAAAAGGTCAATAGGGGATCAGTTCTTTCCTCCCAGAACTATTAGCTGTGTTCTGGGAGCCATTCAGGCCTACTCTGTAAGCTCATGCCATTCTCAGGCTCAGTGCCAGCTACTTCTCATAGACACGTGCCAGCAAAACTGGACTCTGGAGGGGAGTAGCCCAGCAGAGAATGGGCGTGTGGACAGAGACCCTCCCCATGTCCCAGTCCAGTCTGAAGTCCTCTTCCAGCCCTGATGACATCAGCAGATGTTTACACACTCGCTTTGTTTAGTGTGTGCCAGGGTTGTGCTAGGCACTGGGGGTTCACAGTGGGGATTTATAGAAGAGCTTTGGTTTCTGGCTGTCCTGAGTCCCAGCCCTGGCTCTCTGTAAATTATTACCTGTATGACCTTCAGCAAACAACCCAGCCTCTGTGTCTCACCTTCTTCATCTGTAAAATCAGTGTGACAGGACTAGAACATAATTCCTATGATTGTTTTAAGGATTCAGTGAGATGGTTTTTAGTACTGAATAAGAAAATAAGCACAGTGCCTGTTTTTTTCCCCCACTGCACTTATCAGATGCTGATATTTTTATTTGCATCTTTTGTTTGTCTGGCTGGCTTACTAGATGACTTTCCATGAGAGAAGGGCCTTGTCTATCTTGTTCACCCCAGCTTCACTGCTTAGAACAATGTCTGGCACAGAGGAGGTGCTCCATAAATATTTGTCCGCTGAATGAATCGCTGTCTTTCATATTCCTGCTCTAATTACTATTGCCATGACATGCCCTGCCCTGGACGAGGCCAGAGTCTGGACTCCTTGAGAAGTAGCCACCCTGACCTCTACATCCAACGGTTCACAACAGCCCTGGGCATCGGCTCTGAGTATCACGAACTGGGCTCTGTTCCCTGGGCTGACAAACGACACTTGTGTGTCTTCTGGTGAACAGGCTACAGCTCTGGAGAGTGAGTTGGTAACTGGGGAAAATAGAATGAGCAGCTGTGCGGAGGAGAGGGAGCCCCCAGCCTCAAAAGGTCCCGCGACAGAAGCAAGAAGGCCACAGGTCCACCTACAAGGAGCCCGTGCCCTGCTGCCGCTCAGGCCCCCAGAGGACACCGCTTCTGAGGATGGATGCTCGGGTGGCACAATCACATCGATGGCATTTGGGGACGGGAATTCGTGATCCCTGCGTGCCTCGAGAAGCAA
>PVKM010020404.1:0-16850 GCA_004027735.1 Carollia perspicillata | reverse complement strand
TCCATAGCTTTCTCTGTCCCTCCCAGCCCACACCCAGTCCTTTAGCAAAGGGTTCTCCTTCTGTGGTCAGCTGTGACCCTCGCATCAGGCACAGAGGTGAGGCCACTTACCCAGAGTCACCCAGCTCCTAAGTGATGTGGCCCTGGTCCCCAAATCTTGGTCTGTGCCTTCCTGTGACACCATATTCCAGGATGGGACATGGGACACACAAGTGTTGATTGAGGTAAAAGGGGATGTTTCTGGCTGGCTTAGGGGAGGGCAGCAGGGAGAGGAGCTGTCTGGGTACCTGAAAAGCTGGGATTCACAAAAACAAGACTCGGAGCCCTCCCACCATGCGGGTGCTGTGTCTGGTCACCGCAGAGCCAGTGCGGGCCCAAGTCCGCAACAGAAAGAGGATGGCATCCCCCAAAGGTCCACAAGGGTCTGGCCAGACTCACTCAGTGGTTCCCTGGGAGACATCGCTCATGCTCAGACTTGGGCCTGCCATGCCCCCAGCAGCCCTCCCCACCTCACGCCGTCAGCACAGCGAAGTCCCCCTCTCTGCACTCCCACCCCTCGGCTCGGCTCCTCTTTGTTTGACCATGTTTGCCGTCATTCTCCACCATCGTGAGCCTCTGAGAGGATGGCACCAGGTCATCTGTACCCTGACATCTGTGTCGGCCGGTGACCCCTGGTCTCTCTGGGTAGGTGCCAGCGTGCGTGCCAGCTTCCTCCCTCCACGTTTCAGTAGACTTGTTATTCGCCATGCCAATTCCCCTCATCAACAAATTGTGTCCCCCACCCAAATTCCCATGTGGAGGCCCTGACCTACAATGGAACTGTATCTTGAGATGGTGTCTCTCAGGAGGTAAAGTTAAATGGGGTCATAGGGGTGGGGCCCTGCTCGGATAGAATTAGTGTCCTCATGAGAAAGAAGAGAAGCGAGCCCTCCCCCTCTCCCCTCCCCTCTCCCCCTGCCTCTCTCTACCTTGAGAAAAAGCTATGTGAGGACACAGCAAGAAGATGGCCATCTACAAGCCAAGGAGAGGGCTCTCTCCAGAAACCAACCCTGCCAACACCTTGATCTTGGACTACTTCCAGTATCCAGACTGTGAGGAAAAAATGTCTGCCGTCCAAGTCCCTAGTCTGTGGTATCCTCTGGCACTTTTTCAGGGCAGCCCAAGCAGACTAATACATCTGCCATGGCCAATGAGTGGGCACGTCACTCACCCTGACAAGCTCTTCCCTCCCTGGAATTGGACTCTGGTGCGTCAATTGGCCCAGAAAGCTAGAAATGGTTGGCATTCACTCACTCTGACCATGGCCTCTGACACCAGGGCCCTAGAGTTGTCCAGGTTTCTGGCCATTCTGTGACTTGCTTCTTGAATTCTCCTTTCAAGCCTGTGAACTATCCCAGAACAATCCATGAATTCTTATTTTTTTATTATGTTAGAAATGTTTCAAAAAATCCCCAAGTAATGGAACTTTCTTTTTATCCTTCCTCTTAGTATAATGTTAGTTAACAGCATAATTTGAGTGACCCTTAGTTTAGAAAAATGCTTTCACTGTGACAGTGTTTGGATGAGCAGAAGCAGCAATGCACGGGCCTCCCTTAGAGAGCCTCTTCATCTCCTGCTGCCTTCTCCCCTTCACTCCTGGAGGCAGGGAGAGAGAGAGGGGTGGGAGCGATTCATTGTCCAGGTTAGCCTGACTTCATTCTCAACGGTAAATGCATGGATTTTGTCCAAAACTAGATGAACGCGATGGCCTCACCTTTGGGGTGAAGCCAGAAATGCCCTTGGAACAGAGCTGTCACTGGGATACAGGGAAATGACCATCATTTTTATTTTGCCAAGGGGTGATCACTGATCGTAAAGGGCTAGGGAGCCAAGGGAAGTCCATTCCTCATTGCTGTTTTGCTTTGCGGCGCTAAATTAGTAATGGAACAGCCTGGTCCAAACGCTTCCCTCCCAGGATTTAATAAAAGGCACAGGTGTGGCTGAGGGGCGCTCAGCCATCTGTGGCTCAGGGCAGTAAGGGGAGCTGGTTCCAAGAGTTCCTATCTACACGGAATCAGTCTTGTTCTGATTTAAGACGAGCTTATTGCCAAGTAGCAAAACACAAAGAACCCTTTTCTTTTCCAGTTTGGATGCTTTCTTGGGTTGTGCATGTGTGTTGCTTTTAAATAAAGGTCTAGTTGAATGCTTATTCCAAAACCTTTGGCTAAATCTAAGGGAAAGTGTTGAACGTGAAAAAAGAAAAAGTAGGCATAATTTTGGCATTCCCTCACTTGAATAATTAGAATCGTTAAAGGGTTGTTTCCAAGATGGAAAGAGAGGAAGGAAGGGACCTGGTGTGCTGGGGAGTTTCAGGGATCACGGTCATCATCGTTGACATCACTGTTACTGCTGTCATCATTGCCGCTGATACCGCCACCATCACCATGACCATCATCGCCATGTTAACACCACCGTCGTCACCACCACCGCCATCCTCCTCACTCACTACATTTGACCGCTTGTGTGCCAGGCACCGCACTAACCCTCAACGTGCATTCGTACCTCCCTTTTTTTCTCTTTGCTCTCTACTCAGTTCTTTTTTCATGGAACTCGCCTCTACTGGGCATTACCTCGATGTGTTTATGTGTTTACTGGTTTATTGTTTCATCTCTCTCTCTCTCTGCTGCCCAGAATGCAAACTCCACAAGAGATTTTATCTCCGTTATTGACAATGGGACTCCCAGAAACTAGTCCAGTGGCTGTCACATAGTACGTGACTGATCAATAGTAGTTGAATGAAAGAATAACGTTAATGACAACTCCACGAGTTAGATGCTATCAGTGCTCTCATTGTGGAGACGAGGGGAATGAAGTTTGGAGAAGCCAAACAGCTCACCTGAGGTTATTGGTGCCAGAGTTAGATCTCAGAGTCGGGCAGCACAGACCTCAGGCTCTTTAACCTCTAGACTATGTTGTGACTTCATCTTTGCCCCAGAATTAATAAGACAGGGATCCTTCAAGACTTTGAAACCTCCATATCTCTGGTTATTTTTCTGAAGCAAATGGAATGCATCTTTGCTCCCCAAAAGAGGGGGGAACGCCACTCTAAGAGTGGAAAATCACCCACATCTGCTTCTCTGCTTGACATAAAAACCTGAGCTTGTGTTCTCCAGAACTCTTAATTAATGACTTGCCAAAGGAAGAACCATTTGCCTAAACCTAGGCAGGGATAGAAGTTGATTGACAAGGCTCTAATTAAACTCCAATTTATAATCTAACAGCCTGGATCTTTCAGGTCATAAAAGACTTTGATCCTAGAAACGGTGCTAATAAGAGTTCCCCCACCCCCACCTCCTCCATCTCTGTCTGGCTTCCCTTCACTTCAGGATGGGTGCTGCAGAGGTGGGGAAGCAGCCTTGTTGAAAAGAAATTAGTTCCCTGCAGTGGCTGAATGAGCTGTCTTTAAAACCAACAGCAACCCAACATGGGGTCTTGAGATAGCAATCTGACCGTGGGCTCCCTCGGTGGGAACCTGCTTTGCATGGTGATGCATGCCAGATGGCTCCAGACAAGTCCCAGTGTCTGCGATGATGGAGGGGCTGCCCCTGCTTGGGGTGGGGGAGGGCCGTGGGTGGGAGGATGTGTGTGTAGGGGGTGCTGCTCCTGTGGGAATCACGGGATTTGACCCTCTCTAGTGGTTTTGGGTGGTCCAAGCTAAAACTAATAATAGACAATAGTTTAGGAAATAATGAATCAAGATTGAGGGGATGGGTGGTTCTGGGAATGGTGTGGTTGTGGGGCAACTGACAGAATAATACCCAGGGAGTGTCCTTTTTTCAGTCAGCAAGAGAGGCCAGAGAAGTAGTCCAGATTGGGGCACTTCAGAGACCAGGAAATTAAAATAAAATCTGGGTGGCTTGACATAGGTTCACCCACTTCCGTTGCATCCGTTAAGTACCTGAAAAATAGCAGGCAAGCAAACAGATCACCAAAAAACAACAAATCTCTATCTGCACCAAATGATTTATTTTGAAAAAAAAAAGATTTTTAGCACACACAAAAAAGTGGGAAGACCACCACAGACGCAGGACAGACCTTCCCAAGAAAGGGCATACTGACATTGCCCTTCTTTTTCTCATTTATTCTTCGGTGAACTTGTTATAGATCAGTGAGCCCAAGGTCTGATATTTGTAGAATGACCCTAAGTCCCCGTTGGACTGGAACAGTTCATTGGAGGCAGTTGTTAATTAATTAATGTCTACGAATTGGCTTTTATGTCTCCTTTTTTTCCCAGTGGGCTCCAGTTTGAACAACCAATTGCACGGCCGCCCTGAGATTTGGGGGGACCTCTGGCTGCGCTGGAGACTTGACGTTCCTCCACGAGCCCGTGGTCACACTTTCCGTGCTCTTCCGGCGCACTCCGCTCTGGGTTTCAGGAGGCGGAGGTGGGACCTGGTGCTCTGAGAGGGGTTGCTTCTCCTTCCGTCACCGCCCTTTGCTTACTGGCACAAAATTACACATATTTCAGATATATAACTTGATGTTTTTGATACATGTATACATTGTAAAAATTCTTCCTTACTCCTTCTTTTGTTCTATGATGGTCTGAAAGGTCGTTGTGTACATGAGTAAGAAGTGGAAAAAAGATTTAAAATGTAAATATAATTCTGTCAAAATATATCACATTGGCTGAGAATCTAGAGGAACATCAGCCTCCCTCGCCCTCACCTGTCACTGTGCAGTAGATACCTGGGTACTTGGCACCTTAGCTCAGCAAATGGGGCCACTCCACAGACAGGCAACGAACAGTCGAAGCAGGGAGCTACTTGTCTGCTCCCTTGACTGTATTTCACACTCACACGATACACTTGCTTGCAGAGCCGCCCATGAAATGACAAAAGAGACACCTCGCTCCATCGCCATTTTCCACAGTGTCTATACGCTGTTCGCACGCACCCACGTGCTAACGGAGAAGAGACAGGGATTTGATACAAAGGGGTGTTGTTGGTGTGCAAACAGAAACAGGCAACGTAAAACCCAACTTCGGTGTTCACTGAGGGAGAGGTGGTGTGTCACCCCTAGAAGGACCACTAACTGTCCTGAATGTTAGCTGCATCTGAACACCCCAGAACACCAGATAGCTGATGACGATGGTGGGGATGATGATGGTGGCAGCAGCAGCAACTGAGAGCCACCTGAGGGTCCACTGGGCATGGCAGCCTGCTCGGTGCTGACTAATGCGCGCATGTGCTTCACAGACTCTCTTGGAAAGTGAGGCCAGTGGACATAGGTTGCTGCCCATTCACCCAACTGTCCCACTTGACCCTAAGAACATTAGATTTAATGGGAACTTTCAGGGTTTTCTGGTCCAGTCCACCCATTTCATCCTTCTCTGACCTGGTCTGTCCGGCACAGGGTTGGGACTTACTCAGTACGCCCACATCAGGGTGAGCGGAGCCTGTCCTCTGCCAGAACATTACATGGGCCAGACCATTGGCCTCCTTGGCAGTCAAGGACCCACTTCCAGTGGCACCCGCAGCAGCTGGGGTGGCTGCTGAGGTTGGTGGCATCAGGTCCTCCTCCAGGCTAACAGCTGGGCTTACTACAGTCCTCAGTTCTCACTTCTGAGTGGCCAGCTTGTTGAACAAGAACAAATACCTGCTTTGTGCATGTTTATTTCCTTTTGGGGGTGTTCAGGAAGAATTGATGTTGGAGACGAAATCAAAGATGCTGCCAAAACAATCAGAAGCCCTCTGAAGGAAACGAAAGCCAATTGCCAGCATTCAAAGCTGCAGCCAAGATTTAGGGAGCTTAAATACCTGACCTGACTTGATTTAGGGCCCTTTTAGGCTGACATTTAATATGTGACTTGCCTGGTGGGCAGGCTCCTTGCAGTGTTCGGGAAAGGCTAAATGGGAATGGAATGGCGATGACCTCATCCGGCATTTGGAACTCTTCGGATCTGATGCCCTTACTGAGCTCAGAGCAGCTCGGTTTGTGTAACTCCAAGGCCAGCCCCATACTCCCTGTGGGACTTGGAAAGCCCACTGTTTACCACGGAGGGAAAGGGGTGTTTCGGTGGGAGAATTCAAGCCCACTCAGAGAGATCCGTATGGATCTAGTAGACATTAGTAGCAACCATGGGTCTTACGGTGAAAAAGACACATGTTGTGATAAGCCGGCTAGAGGGTGGATGTAGAAAGACTGGATGGCTGTTCCGGGGGATTGTAGTCCATACATCAATATGGTTGATAGTGAGAGAGGCCCAAAATGGAATATCCCAGTTAGAGAATTGGTCTGTTCTGCCAAGGGAATTGTTCAAAAGAGGTGAGATGACCACTTGGTTGGGGACGTTGTTGGAGGGTTTCAAACGCCAGGAAGCAAGCAGATGGACCGAGTTAAATCTAAGGTTTGACAGTCTGTCAACTCATAAGAAAGAGGATACAGTCACGGGCTTCTGTTGAAGGGTCTCTGGTTTGTAGTAACACTTCACATAACTGGGGTTTCAAAGATCTGGCACTCTATGCCAGCTGGAAAAATAACCAAGAACTAGCAAGAAAATACAAAATGACTCTGAGAAGTCTGAAGTGGCGCTGTGGAGTGGCTGTGTGTTGTGAGCAGGAAAGCACCCAGAGTTCTCGTTCGTGGCCCGATGGCTCCCGTGTTAGACACGGTTCTAACAGGCTCGGCTTCTGACTGCCTGCACTCGCCCATTTTGCAGGTCTGGGAACACAGCTTTCTCCGTCTGGGTTCTTAACTGGGTTGTCATCGGGAAACCCAGTGCGATGGTCAGGGTGCTTCGGGAGGTGCACATCCATCACAGCTGTGAGCTTGCTGTATGATACTGCCCGCATCGCTTCACTCCCTGGGCCTCAGTGTTTTCTCAGAAGGATTTTGTCTAAACCTCTCACCCCGGACAGCTAGACCGCTGCTTGCACTCATAGCAATAGCTATTTGTGGAGTGAATGAAGAAATGAATAAATGCAAGGGCTGTCTCATATAAACTAATTCAGTCCTGGAGTGGCAACATCCCTCCCTGTTTTAACCCCTTGTGGCTATGAGAATTTGAAATCCAGGCTTCCCAGAAACTCTGTGACCAAGCTCACAGGGTGTGACCTGGGAGTGAAGGTGCGACCACACTTCACAGGGTGATGGAGCCAGAGGAGGAGAAGGTGCTGCTGCCGTATTTGCAAAACCTTATTTCATTTGCGAAAACTTCAGATTCACAACCCTAAAACCCACCCTTTTCACCAATGGCTTGGAACATCACCACCCTGCCCGTTTAAACTCATATTTAACTCGCTGCTTAAACTAGTGTGAAAAGAGCAGGCACCTCGAAAAGGTCAGCCTCCTTCAGACCAACTGACCCTTTTGCTTTTTTGCAATTTTGCAAGAAGGGACCTGGGGCCCGACCAAGTCACAAACTGTCTGATTTGAGCTTTTTCCCACTAATTAAGTTCAAGCCATTAATCAGATAAGAGACTGTTTTCTTTTTGCCTTTGACCTCAAGTCTCTTTGCTCTTCGAATCTGTCACCCGGGAAATTTCCCCCTTTTGGGAGAGGGCTCCTCTGAGCTTTTGAAGTTGGGAGAGAAGAGATAAGGCCAAGAAGGCAAGCAAGATTCAGGTTATGCAAAGGACCCGCGAGGGACCCCCGTAGAGCTGCCTGTCGCAGCTGCGTTACCCCTGCAGCCGAAGAGATGGGATATTAGCGGTCGCGTTTCATCTGTTGGCTTAACCAACAGCTTATGTGCTATGTGCCCAAGGATGAGTGTGATTTGTCTTTTAAAAGGCACACCTTTCTTACCCGATAGGTTTATGGGCAAAAAAACCCTATCTGCCAAACCACTACCTGCCAAAAAATACTCTGGACAGATTCAGTTGGTATTTGTTTCTCACTGAAAGATCAAGTCTAGCGAGGTAAACTAAAAATGACAACTGAAAAATAAACCTTGACCACTTGCAGTACGTCTCCTACTTTGCCGAAAGATGACCCTGGCCTAAAGAGACAAGGTGAGGTAGAGATTAAAATTCACCCCAACAAAAGAGGGGGAACATCTAGAAAACAGTCAGCCTTGGGATTTGAACCCAGGACTGGGTAGAATTTGGGGCACAAGCTACTCGTTGACATTGCTGTGTAGTGATCTACAGTGTCTAGTTTCCAGAACGCCATGGCTATCAACCGTCAGGAGCTTGTGCGGGTTAACATCTGAACACAGTCTGGTCCTGTTCCTTGGGTTTGCTTTGTTTGCTCACGTGAACTGTATCCCATGCTCCCGCATCTGGAAGTGACTGGAGCCACACCCAGCGGAAGGTGTTCCCACTCCCAGGCAAAGGCGATGGCTCTGGGGAGCTCTGCCTCTTGTTCTGGGGAGATCAGACTCTGCCAGACTTCCGTATCTTTAAATCCATGGGGTCTCAGGTATGAGTCTCTCTAGAAGGAGATTCCATTGGCTTCTGATGATTTTCTCCTCATGAGAGCTTCACGCTGATAAACCTGGTCACTTCGAAAGTGGAGGCGTCCGTCACAAACATGCCTTGAACAATATGCCATTGGAGGTGCTGAAATATGGGCCCTGACCCTAAAGGGTCATCACCAATTTATTCTCTCTCTCTCCCTCCTCCCCCTGCCCAATCATCAAATTTGCGACATTTCGAAGGACAGGTGTACATGGTATAAGATCCCATGGAGGCACTTAGGCTTAAAGAGCCGCCCGTGTCTGCATGAGCTTCGTCGATACACAGGTGCTGGCACCTTAGCCCAGGGGTTTGGAGGCATCATTGGGGCATCGTCCCAGGATCAGCTTTGCCAGGCGAATCGGAGGCAGAGCCAGCGCTGAGATCAAAGCCTCATACAGTCAACCTCATACCGTTACATAGATCACAGGGTCTAGAATTCAGAAAATACTGGTGAGGGAGTGAATACAGCTACTTTGGCAAAGGGACCAAGTATTGGGACTCCAAGGTCTACAGTGATAAACCAGCTAACAGTCACGCTTGGAGCCCCCCTCACACAGTCGCAAACATATTTCTCACAAATCCTAAAGAAAACCTCACCTCATGAATTTATATTCCATTTGCATTTCGAGAGGGGCAAGAAAGGCCTCCTGGCAGGAGGCACGGACTAGGCCAAGATGCAGGGGTGGGCAGCTCCCTGGCTCAGCTAGAAGACTGGAGAGACGGCAGATCTCCATCGTGCCCAGCACCAAAGGCCACCCCTGCACCGGAGAAGTGAGGGTTTGGTTGATGCAGAGAGAGAAGTCACTGTCATGTCTTGTGACTTTAGTCCAGGGGCCTTCAACTCCTGCAGGCATATTTTGTTGACCCACAATATTTTTTAAAATGGGGACACTTTACATGTAAATCCAGGCATCGTGTATTGCTCTAGATAAACTCAGAAAATCTGGCCATACCATGTTTCAGTGGCCCCCTCTGGAAATGAGAACCCAGGGCTCAGCCATGGCTGCCCCTTCGGGCGAAGTCTGGGTTCTCGGTTTGCCACAGTCCCTACCTCTCGCTATTGCCTGACCCCCACCTGCTCCACTAGTCCACATTACTTGCCTGGTCCCTGTGGGCAGCTGGGTTTGTAGCACTTCAGACCACTGGGGGGAAATGTAGCCCCTGCAACATATTTACAAATAATGTTGAGTAAAGTCATCCACGGTTGAAATTCCTTGTGGAGAGACTGGATCAGGTCACTGATGGGGGAAGCCGATAGCCAGTCACAGGTTAACGAGCCTTTTGCTCTGGGGAGGATATATAAATACACCCCAGAGGGGACCTGAACTTTCCCCCACCTATCTGATCCGTCTCTAATTGTTACCAATTGGCATTCCCTTACCCCCATGCTTTCTTTGTAACAGAGACGTTGCTCTCAGGTTCCCGTTAGAGTGGCCCTGTATTCCAACTGCCCATCCACAGGGGTCACGGGCTTCCTGGGATGAGAGTTTTGGGGGTTTTGGTGTTTAAAGCATCCTATTCCCCTTCTTTCCTAAAACAACTCTGTTTATTTTAAATCACCAGGCACACTGACACCCTTGAAAGCTACCCTTCTTGCATTCATGTTGCTAAGAAAAGTCCCGAGAATTTCACCCAAGTCATGAGACACACTTTTTATTTTGTGCATTTCTAAGAAATGGCATGTTAGTAGAAGGATGCTCGTGGTGGCAGGATTCTGTTCCTGCTGGCCTTTTAACCTGGACTGTCGTAGATAATTGTCTGTAGAACTGAAAGCTGGTGATTGGTTTAAATCCCACACCATGCCCTCTGACCTCTGACACGGTGAGCATATTGTGGGTGAGAGTGAGTTCAGCTCCCAGGACTGCCCCGAAGTCTGAGCTGGATTAAATGCCTGGAGCGGGACTTCTCCCAGAAAATGTGTCCCGGGTCCGAGCAGGTGCCGGACTGCGGGCTCAGAAGTGTGCCCCTGGCCCTCGTCTGCCCAGACACAGTCAGGCCTCTTAAACAAGGAGCTGCAGTGGACAGCTGAGTGGCTCACCTTCTCTCTCCTGTCTTCTCTTCCCTGGGACCTCTCAGCCTAGGGACGGGTGTGCTGTGGACGCAGGGAGAAGCAGGCGTGGTTGGTGGGGACTGGGGGGGGAGGGGGTGACAGTTAACGGGTGCAGGCTTTCCTTCTGGGGTGACGAGAACGCTGGGCAACTAGACAGAGGTGGTGGCTGCTCACGGCTGTGAATGCGCACGATGGACTGAACTGTACACCTTGCAATGGTCAGAAAGGAAAATTTCGTGTCATGTCTCTATTACCATAATAACAAAAAAAGGCAACAGGTAAAAAAAGAGACTGTTCAGGGAGAAGAAATTTTAAAAACACACACAATCATTGATAACCTCAGAGAGACAAGGGAAAACATCATATTCATGAAATAAGAACGTAGATCTTTCACTGTCCTCACGGAGGATAATTACGTGTGCCCGTCTCCCTCTCTCCCTCTCTCTCTCTCTCTCTCTCACACACACACACACACTGTAGTGCCCTGCGAGCCCATGTCCAGTAACCATAGCCAGCCAGCTGAGCACTGGGGCCATCGGTTTCCTCACCTGCAAATGGAGACCAAGCTCCCACTGAGGATTCAGAGACAACATTCGCCTGGGCCAGCGACCCTGACACCAGGCTCCCAAACTCCACTCCACATAAAGGAAAAATGAGTAAGCGTGGGAGGGTGCCCTGGTCTCCCAAAGCCCTTTTTTGAGACCCCAGACAAGACCACACTCTAGGAACACTCAGAGCCTCCGAGCTGCCTTCCTAGCATTAATTACACAGGTGTATTCATTTCTCCAGAATGCTGAGCTTTCAGGTCATAGCTGCGGGCAGGGCCAGGTCTGACCCAGCCTCCCACAGGGCAAACCCACCCACAGGATGCCTCTGATGTCCAGGTCAGGCCTGCAGCCGGGGGTCGGGGTTCAGAGGGAGGGAACACGGAGTGCTCCTGCCCCCGGCTGCTGCAAGGCCAGGGTGACTGAACTCCAGGAGGTGAAAACCAAAGCCTCTGTGTGCATTTGCTGGGACCGCCACAACCAAACCCCACAAACTGGGTGTCTGAGCACAGCAGAAGCGTATGGTCTCCCTGTTCTGGAAATCTGGAATCGAGGGTTGGCGGGATGTGCTCCCTCTGAAACCTGGGGGGCTCCCCTTCCTTGCCTCTTTGTGTCTCTCCTCTTCTCATGGCGATCTTTGTATAAGAACAGCAGTCATATGCAAGTAAGTGTCCACCCCACTCCAGGATGACCTCACCTTAAGTAATTACATCTGCAATGACTCCCTTTCCAAATTAGGTCACATTTGGAGGTACTGGGGGCTAGGGTTTTGACATAGCTTCTCTGAGGATCACAATTCAGCTCCTAGCAGCCTGGACCCCTCCACACCCCAGCACCTCTGAGAGCCTCCTAGAAACCCACCATGCCTGTTTGCTCCCGAGCCTCCCTGGTCCACCAAAGGGGCCTCTCCAAAGCCCTGGCTTTCACGGTTTAAAGGAGGCCTAACGTTGTAGCCATGGTTTTAATTAAGGGTTGATGGGCCACGTCATGACATCATCAATGAAACAAGCATAATAAAAAAAATAATATGGAGTGTGGGCGGGCGGTCCAGGATTTGTCATGAAATCACATTATGGAGCAGTAAGATGCCACTTTATAAAAACACTGGCCCAGCACAGGCGGCCCGGGTGTCCTCTGTTTACTGAGAAGCTTCGCCCATGCCTCCACCTTTCCGCGGCGCCGTCAGCTCAGACGCTGCCCAAGACTGTGGCATTTGATTTGCACCCTGGTTGGGTGAACTGAGCAGGTTAATTTCAGACCGCGGGTCTGAGTCAAGTTCTTTTCTGGAAATCCCACTCCGAAATTACGGGCATCCTGGCGCAGTGGAGGCCGCGGTATGACGACGTCTCCTAGGAGCCGTGTGTCACTGTGCGGCCTGCCTGGGCAGCCGGCCTGAGGCTCTAGAACAGAAGCCAGAGGGGATTCCAGGGTTTAGAATTAAGCTCAGCCTTAAATATGGGCTTGGGGATGTCCTTGGCTGGATTCCTCGATGGCTGTCATTGCCTTAAAGCTCACGGATGAACAGAAGTCTCATAACATTTTTCAACTCCGTGTTCCCGTCCACAGGGTGTAAGACACTTGTTTCTGGGGGAACTAGAAAGATCCGGGGTGCAATGTCACTCTCTGCCATTGAGGAGGAGCAGCGGCTCACAGGGTTGCAGGTGGAGATCACGGGGGCGGGTGGCGGGTGAATGCGAGGCCCCTGCTCAAGGTTGCGGCCGGTTGTGGATTTCACCGAGGAAGCAGGCGGAGGGGGCTGAAGCCAGCTTGTGCCCCGCCGGCCATGGGACTACGGCACTGCTTCTAGCAGAGGGGGTGATGTTTTGCAATATGTCCACCCAGGGGAGGTGTCTTATGCGCTGGGAGGCACCAGGGAACAACACAGACAAAAACTGTTCTTTCACAAACCTCGTATCCCATTGGCCAGGGAGAGAGAAAGTACAAAAGTAAAAAATAATATGAATAAGTAAGTAGGGCAATTGTTTCAGACTGCATGAAATGCCAGGAAAAAACGCGGCGCGAGGTGACGGAAAATCTCCGGGAAGCGTCTAGTTCAGGCCTGGAGGCCTGCGGTGGCTTCGCTGAGGCGGTGGCACTGGAGCACTGACTAAACGCGAGGAAGAGCCACTTCTGTGAATCACCGAGGGCAGAGCGAGTGGGCGACTGGCCAGCATCTTCGGAAACCCCAGCTGGAGAGGAGCTGGTGGTGGAGGAGCAGAGGAGCAGGCTCCAGGGCCCGGCCGTGCAGGGGGACGGGACTGGACCCCGGAGGGCGTGCGGGCCGCAGGGAGGAATTTACAATCATTCCGTGTGCAAAGGGGTGTTGCAGGACTACCCCCGGCCATGGATGTGTGGGAGACGTCTGCAGCGTTCTTTCTGTAGTTTTCCAATCCAAACGGCATCCCCGGCCAGTGCTTCAGAAGAGCGCGCAATAAATAATGCCGCTGAAAAAAACTTTCCGGCTCATCCCCGTGGAGCCATTTCTCTTCCCTTTCTACGTGTCGTCCGAACTCACTGCAGCGAGGAGGAGGGTGGGCCACTTCAGCACCCTCGGCGGCTTCGGCCTCCTCCGCCAGCCTCGTCTGCTCCAGGAGGCCCAGGGGGGCTGGGTGCTCTCTCGGGCTCGGTCCCAGAGAGCTGGACTCGGTTCTAAAGCAAAGACCGAAAAGGGGACCAGGGCAGAGACGTCAGTTCCAACAGAGCAGGAGCAGCCCAGGGAAGGTGTTTAAGTGGAGATGATTGGACGCACACGTGATGTCCAGCCAACGCCCGGTTGAGCTAATGAACTGTGCATGCCTGGGTGTGTTTGCCTGCACATGCAGGACCTGCACGGGGAGCACAGGCACCAAGCGAGGGCTGTGTTCGTCTCCTGGAAGGCAAACTGGGTGGCGTCAGGCAGCGGCGGCAGGGGATTCTTCTTCTCTGAAAACCCTTGTGTACCTCGTGTAGGTTGTTCCAGGTGCTTCTGTTGCCTATTCAAAACACGGACAAATAGGAAGCGGTTGTGAGTAGACGCTGGGACCAGCGTGAGACCCTCCTCTACGAAAACAGAACACTTCACTGGGGTCTATGGCTTCACGGCCGGGCCATGAATCTCACAGAATCTTGAATCTGAAAAAGAATGTGGCCCACCTCCCATATCACTCAGAGGCAGAAAACTGAACTCCAGGGACCAGAAGGGGTGGGGTAGGGGGTGCCGCCGCACAGCACACTGGAGGCAAATGGGATTAACATCAGGTCTTTTGTCACCAGCCTCTCCCTCCCAGGAGATCCGGGGTTGGGCCAGATGCCGCCCCTGGAAATTTCCACTTCTAAATTTCTAAAGTCCTGCGGTAAAAAGGGAAAATGCCCTTGCGATGGTGGTTTCTACATTTTCCAAAAGGAAAACAGATTTACAAGCGGATGGGGTCTGTGGCGGGTCTGCGTGCAGGGAGTCGGCGTGCCCTGGGCTCTGATGGATGGCGTGTGTGGGGCCTGGCGGAGGGTGATGGCAACACAGGTGGACTGGGAGACTTGGGAGAATCCCAAACATGGGCAAAGATGGGGGGTTTTACGTGAAATAACCTACTAATGTGACAAGTAGGATAAAGACAAAATACTTCCGTTATTTTATTTTGAACCTTGTTTAAGCAGTTACCTTCTGTCAAGCACCATTCTCAGCACCTCCCAAACTTAATTTCCATAACATGAGCACTATATTATGGTAATTTCAAGGGTGAATTTTGGAGTTAAGTAGACTTGGATTTGAATCCTGGTTGAGCCATTTCTTATTGTGTGACCAAGACCAAGGTACTTGATCTCTGAGCCTGAGTCTCAGGTTATTCATCTGTAAAATGGGGATATTAGCAACTATTTCGGGCACTTGTAAGAAATGAGGTAATGTCTTAGTTCGAAACACACAAGGTCGCTGACTTTCAACCTCTTTAGACTTACACACGGGCAGTTTCATATTTCACGCGGTTCAAATACACGAAGAGTGTAGCTAAATGCCAGCACGTAGAAAGCACTCAATAAATACCAGCATTTTTCAAATGCTTAGCCCAAGGGGAACTAAGAAAAATAACCAACTATAAGAACCTTTCCAGCCTCGAAGACTCTGCATTTTTCTCTTCATTTTCCTCAAGGCCTCTGGTTGAGCCACTGGCCCCAAATTACTTTTCAATGGGCCTCACTAAAATGACAGAAAGGCCCTCACTGTGCCCCAGGCTTTGAGAATAAAGAAAACCCGATCATGATTCTTTTCCTCCATCAGCTCTTGCTTCCCTGGGTTCAGCAGCAGTTGAACATGGCTGCCAAGCACAGGCCGCTGTGGTCAGTTTAACTAATGAGCCTGGGAACCGGGAGTTCCCAGGGTGGGGCCCTGGTGATGAGAATTCCTCAGCCATATGTCTCCCTTGCAAGGTGGGGGGTCCCATCACAGCCCTGTGACAAATGCACAGCTCCAGAGCCAGGGAACCACAGGGGGTGAGATTCACATGGCCTAATGATATCAGAAGGTACCCTCACCCAGAGAGAGACCCTTTCTAGTCCCTTTGCTGCCAAAATGCCGCAGCCGCCGACATGGAAATGCCCCTCTACCTCTAGGCTCCCGCCCCTCAGATGTCCGAGCCTTCCTCCGGGTGGGAGAACAGATGTGTGTGCAAATTGCTAACTCCTACCCAAATGGAGAGGTGGCCCACACGCCTAGGTCACACTGCTAACTTCATGGAGAAACTGTCAAAGAACGTCGACATCTGGGGGCCCTGGGGCAGCCAAAAGGATGGCCACAGGAGCCCAGAACCACTGCCCGGGAGGGAAGTCAGAAGCCGCCATTCCCGCAGAGGACAGCTGTGTCCTCCCCTGCAAGAGATCCGCATCTCTGATATCCGCACTTTATGCTTTCACGTGTGTTAGGGTAACATCTCAGGCCCGAACCATCATCGCTGAATTAGACACGCATCCATTCAATGTGTCAACCATGTGGCGGGTGGCACGGAGAAGGGTTAGGAGGTAGGATTCCTAGGAGCTTGTACTGTGTGGTTCAGTCTGCCAGCACAGTCACCCCGCGTGATGGCATCACTTTCTGATGTGCTAATGGCCAAATGCCAGGGTAGGGACCTGGTGGGCACACCTCACACCCGTCATGGAGAAGGTGGACATACCTGCACACTCAGCCACTGCTGCCCCCGTCCCCTCAACCCCCAGCTGCCTCCAGAATCCTGCACCACAGGCTGTGCCTAACACAGAGCAATCCGTGGGGACATTGTAAGTAAGCATTACTGTGGTGAGAGAAAGTTACCGAGAAAACATCATGTTGTAAAGATGCAGCATAAAACACACTCAGCAGGTCGTGGAACGAAATGATGCTTCTTCGCATTTACCCTTTAGAAATCAGAATATCCCACACAGCAGCCCCCACCCCTAAATGATCAGTGTGCAGCTAGAGAAGGTGGAAAGGAACCTGGTTCAAGGCTCCCTGGAGGTTTGGTTTGAAGGCTGGGCACAGAACACATGAAATGAACCTGGAGTATCTCGTCATGCCAGAAAGTATGAAAGTATTTTTTTTAAGGATGAACCATGTCAAAAAGACACAGAAGTTAACCCAAAAGATCTTCCAATGGCCAAACTAGGACAATCTGTACAACAAAATAAATAACACAAGTATTGGACTATGACTCAGATAATAAGATCAATACCCATGAGCCCATAGTGATATAGATAGATGACTGCATAAATGAATGAAGGAAGAAGGGAACTCTTTCCTACAGAAGAGTTCCAAACAATAAGTGCACAAGGAGTGAGGGAAATCAGAAGTCAGCGTTGTGAGGTCCACTGATGG
>PVKM010020403.1:0-23408 GCA_004027735.1 Carollia perspicillata | reverse complement strand
TGTGTGTGTGTGTGTGTGTGCATCTTTATCTCAAGGAAAGTGAGAACCACTGAAGGGTTTTTAGAACAAAGTGGCACAATTCTGTTTTAGTGTTTCATATTTTGATGACTTCGGTAGGATGAATGGTGAGGTGAGATGTGACTGGCATGGTGGGCAGGATCAAAGGGGAGAGATTATGTCTGGGAGGGCAGTTGTGGGTATGGAGGAGATTCCCATTTAGGATTCCAGAGGTTTTAGGGAGATGCTGTCCATAGTCTTTCTTCTGACCTATGACTGGGGAGCTTGGACCCCTTCCTTGATTCCTTGGAGTATCCATCTGTTCTATCTGAGTTTGGGCTGTGTGTATATACATCCAGAGAAGCACATTTTTCTACATGTAAGTTGGGGGTCCCTAAAACTGTTCCCCTGGAGGTCTGGTTCCAAAGATGTTCTTGATGTGTGCCAGATAAGCCTAATAGAATAATTACCACCTGGTAATTATTAATAAAACAGGCTGAAAAGAATTCTTTACTAATCACTTTCTGATAGCACAAGCTTATCTGAATTCATCCTTGCCATCCAGTGGCTTAAATGGCACTTCTAATTTTAATTTACAGGTATTCTATAGATTCTTCGCTTAATTTGTACAAAGAATATCATTTTAAGATGCGGCTACTAAAAGAAAAGGGATTGTGCTATCTCTGTTGTAGAGGTGGCTGAGAGTCATGCAACAGAAAGAAATTAAATTAAAAAGAAAAATAGGCTTCCTGTGTTTTAATCCATAATTGTTTTCTACTGTGATCACATAGCCAAGAAAAAGTCAATAGTTTGTCCATTATCAGCAATCACTTAATTATATTTTGTAGAAAATGCATTACTTACTATATATCCTTTTGAAAATGTGTGTGTGCCTCCAATTTTAGATAAATTCATTAAATACCTAGTGCATATTAAATTGAATGCTTTATCCTTCCAATAAAAACTAAGCCAATTCAAAAGGAATTCTGTTTTGTCGTGCCTCTAATAACGGTAAGGAAAACACCGTGTTCCAAGGTTTGCTTGACGACCTCTCCCAGTTGTGATAAAGGAAAGATAAAGAGAGCAGGTTAGAATCTACGAGGAAACTTTTAACCTTTGTCTGCTCCTTTCGCTCTGTCATTTTTCATGACTCTTATTCTCAGATGACAGCCCTGACCTGGCGTCAATAGGACGGATGCTTTTGAGTTGTTGCTCCAGGAGCAGAGTGGTTGTTGTACAGCCTTCTCACTTCTCTTCCTCCCTGTCCTTCAGATAAATAGTATGCTTTTGTGGCTCATGGGGTCAGGTTTTTATCTGTGGTCTCACAGGTTGCTTTTTTATTTCTCTGTTAGAAATTGACTTTCTGTTACATGAATAGAATTCAAACAGTTGGCCCTTTTAGCTAGATATTATAACTGGTTGACCTGATTCACTTCATAAAAAATATTTATTTATGTAATGGTACAATCAACCTTACATTTTAGAATGGATTTAAATGTCTTAGAGCATATTTCTTCAAATAAACAACCAGCTTCTTGTAGTATCTACGATATAAAAAGAGTAGCAGAGAGAAATGTATGATGGATTAAATTTATTAACATTGTATGAGTAATCTTAACTCTTTAAATAAATAATTGTATTTATAAAGTCTTAATGATACACTTGTATCCCCAGATATGGTAACAATGATAACCATAAAGATGATGATACCATTAACTGCTGCTATGACATTTTGGATTGGACCCATTCAGTTATATTTTCTCTCTTTTTTAAAAAATATTTTATTTATTTATCTTTAGAGGGAAAGGGAAGGAGAGGGAGAGAAATATCAATGTATGGTTGCCTCTCATGTGTCGCCTGTTGGGAACTGGCCTGCAACCCAGGCATGTGCCCTGACTGGGAATCGAACCGTGATCCTCTGGTTCGTAGGCCCGCGCTCAATCCACTGAGCTACACCAGCCAGGGCCAGTTATATTTTCTCTTGTCTGATTATTTAGGTAAATACTGTACCTGAATCAGACCATTGAAATAATATATTAAAAAACAAATAAGACCTTATAAGTTATCCTTTTAAGCCCAAATGAAAAATATATGTATTAATAAAATCGGGTACCATTTCAAGTTATTTTTTTCATACACACACACTTATGTACTTACAAACCATTTACTTGTGGAAATCTTTTAAAATGGATTCATGTATAAGAAAACCAGAACAATCATGTGTGAAATATTCCCATGTAAAGATAACTGTATGTTGGCAGTGTGGCAGGATTTCTCTCTCATGTTCTCCTGCCTTCTTTTTGTTCAGAGAATTTGGATGGAGAGACCCAGAACTGCCTGAAGTGATTCAGATGTTGCAACATCAGTTTCCTTCCGTCCAGTCCAATGCTGCAGCCTATTTACAGCACCTCTGCTTTGGAGACAATAAAATTAAAGCCGAGGTAAGCACTCCTCGATCTACCAATGACCAGTGTCAAATTCATCATCACTGAGGTTTTTAGAGTAATGTTGGAAGGGGAAAGAAATAGGAAAAGTGAAGTTGGAAAACTTTGATCCATATGCAAGACTGAAACAGCACTTTCCACCTGATTAATTGGCATGCCTCTCACACCTTCCTCTGTTTTAGTACTCGAATACTGGGAAGTGGAGGACCAAGAATAAGTGTGCTAGTAGTGTTAAGAGAGACAAGATTTTCAACTGCTGTACTTTGGGCATGGCTTTCCTTTTCTTTGCAATTCCATCTCTGGAGTTATTTCTGCCTCTAAATTCTAAAGAAATACAAAGCATCGAATGTTGGCTCCTCGATTTACAACAAGATTACTACACTCAATCTATGCTATCATCTGTTCTTCCTGGAAGACTCATTGATAGGATGGGAATTTTAGGCAATAAACCAGCTTTGTATTATAACTAAGAATTTTGAGCCATTCACAGCAGTACCAGTGGATATAATGCAGATGTGTTCCATTACAGAGACTGTTTTCTGTGTCCATCATGTAAACAATTCTTAACATGCTCTGTGTTTTGGAAAAATACATTGAAGTGCATAAATTATGGCATGTGGTATTTCTGGAAAATCACAGTGCTCAGCACAGCTAACTCTGACTTTTTAGACAAGGGATGAGAATTTACAAATAAGAAGCTGAATAATCATTAAAAAAGATTTTATGTTATATTTTATAAGTTATGGACTTCATAAGTTATGAATGTGGTTGCTTACACCCATAGCATGCAAACAATTCTGAGGCTGAGTCTAAAATAGTTTGAGAGTGGAAAGAGATTTGAAGGTATAATTGCAATTCATTATAGATTTTGCTTGCTTGCATCAGGATGTATATAGACTAGTAGCTTTTCATAGTTTTTCTGTCTTTTCCACTGAGACTCAAAGGATTTGATCCATGCTCATTCTGATCAAGAAAGTCATACTTCCTTGTGGAATAAATGTAGATCAGTGATTCTCAATCAGGTGTGATTTGACCCAAGGGACTTTTGACAACATCCAGAGACGTGTTTTGATTGTCACAGTTGGAGAAGGTTGTATGGTGCCTTGAGCATCCAGTGGATAAGGGACAGGGTTGCTGCAAGATGCCCTATAATGCACAGGACAGCCCCCACCACAGGGAATTATCCAGCGCCAAATGCCAGTAGTACCTAACTTGAGATTAAGAAAAATACTCTCCATTTAAAATAAATTTAAAATGTCAAAACATGCCACCTATTAAAATGACCTAAAAATAAATTAAACTTATTTCCTCTCCCAAATGGAAATTATTTTAATCATTCTCTGTTTTTAATGGAAAACAAAGTGGCCATTCAAAATGAAGGACAGATTTCTGTTTAGAGGATCAGATACCATCACTTTTTGAAGATTACAATTTTGAGGGTTCCTCTAAAGGTCACAAAAGCATTTTATTTCGTTGTTCATGTAAAGTTGGTTCAGGAGTGTTGTATTACCCCCATGAAAGTGGTTTGCCCTCCATCTTGAAATTGGGTTCTGATGTCAAGTCTGATTACAGAACACACATCCCAAGAGAGTACGAAAGGGTGGGCTACTCACATAATGAGGCTTAATGGGATGGCTGGGTAGGGGGCAATGGAGACAACTGTACTTGAACAATACAAAAAAACGAGGCTTAATGGGGTGAGCAGGGTGACTCCCAAGCAGGACCAAACATGGCTTGAGAGAGCAGGAAAGGGGCTAGCTTGGGATTTCACGGTAGTTGTGCAGGTGGGGGTGGGCAGAGTGAGGTTCCCACATGTGGATAGGAACTTAAGGGGCTCAAAGTCCTTGCCAATGCCACAGGAAGAAACACCAGAGCTTTCTTATCAGTGTGCTCAGATATGGGCAGAGGGGAAGAAGGAGAGTGAGGCTTAAAAGCTGTCAGAAGCCAAACTTCAAAAAATAGAGTCAGACTCTGTATTACAAGGAGTCATGCCAGCAGGCAATACAGACGTCATGGCCTGGGGAAGTTCAAAGTCACTGGTCTGACTCTGCTACATGATCCATGGACTGGCCTTGAAGCCTCTCAGTAGTAGTGAAGCCTGACAGCTGGCTGCAGACTTGTGTGTGGTCACATCAGAAGCAACCCCCACACTCCGGCCAGTGCCCTATGGTAGACAGAGGTGGTGCAGTGAAGCGGAAACAAGCATGAACATCAGTGTCAGACAGATACATCTTCCAGTGACACTTCCCTGCTCTCCAGCTATGCCTCCTTGAACAAGCCGCCTCAAATCCAAGTTCACTGGACCAGTAGGAAAACTTCAGGACAGAGCTTTGGTCTGCTGATTTATGGAAGTGAATTCTCAGCATTGTTTCTATAGGATCAGGCACCATTTTGAACAAAACTGAATGTCTGGGCTTCCTTTTATGAAAACTGCACAAAACACTGTAAGAATGAGAAAGGCATTATTTATGATTCCTCTTATTTGTTTCTAAAGGAGAGCTCCCCATACCTCCACTGTAGAGTCTTTGTAGGGACTATAACTTAATGTATGCAAACTGCTTAGTGGTGACATACTCATTCATTCGCATTCTTTTTTTGGCCAGGAACACAGTTAAGACACTCACGTTACTATCGTATCCGGTGGATGCACGTGTACGTCTGTGAGGACATGGTCTTCCTTTTTGTAAATTTGCTCCAGAGGCCCTCCAGGTTGCCTGTGTCACCTCTCACTGCACAGAAATCCTTCCAATGGCTGCACTTAAAGCACTGGTTCAAATTCTGGGTGCCATTCCTCAGCTCCACCTCTTACGGGCCCCCAACACTGGCAGGACCTCACCATAATGTTCTCCCAGTACCTGGGGGTCTGGGATGAGAAGAAATGAAAGGGTGATACAGGGCACAGCCTGAAACCATGTTGACAAAATGAGATTGAAGTCAGTAAAACACAAAGGAATAGGGAAAATGTAAAAGGCCTAAATAAAATACAAAATAAGCCACCTGGAGTTTCCCTTTTTCCTTCAGTCACATAGGGAGTACACATGTGTTCACACGGGCACCCATGCATGCACATGCACACACACAGATGTGTAACCTCTGATGGGGATTTTGCATAAACCTGTTCTGTTCTCTCATCCTAACTCAGGATCCAAATCATTAGTAATAGTCCTCTCTCTGTGACAGATGACTGCCTGTCATGTTTTCATATACATGGATTGATCTTTGTAATTACCTGTTGTCCAAATACTAATCTTGTAGGCACTAACCTTTCCAAATTTACTCAGTCTTTTAGTCTTTCTATTGCATTTTATTCTATTGATTTAGCTCTTCAGTTTCCGTTTCATTATTGGTATTGACTTTGCTCACACAATGGATAGGCCATTGAGCAAAAGACAGAATGAAATCTCCTATATATGGAGGGTCATAAATCATGCCTTTCTCATTCTTTATCACAGCACTTTGTATGGTTTTCACATAATGAAGCCTAGATATTCAGTTTTGTTTAAAATTATGCCATATCTTACAGGAATAAAGCTGAGAATTCACTTCCATAAATCAGCAGACCAAACAAAGCTCTGTCCTTAAATTTTCCTACTGGTCTGGTGAACTTGGATTTGAGGCATTCATCAAGGAGGTGGAACTGAAGGGAGAGGACCCTGTGTGGTTATTTCAGAACCATCAGTGACTACGGTAGAGTCTACAATCTACTGAGTACCCTGACCCAGGGCAGAACATTCAGTTGTAAATACTTTGAATAT
Source organism: Carollia perspicillata (assembly GCA_004027735.1). NCBI lineage: Eukaryota > Metazoa > Chordata > Mammalia > Chiroptera > Phyllostomidae > Carollia > Carollia perspicillata. Next base: position 17,212 of record PVKM010020403.1, on the reverse strand, counting down.
CAGTGAGCGTCCAGAAATTGGGATAGGAGAGCATCATACAAACAGGAGTTCACAGCTGGACTGAGTAATATTAGAAGAAAAGCAGTTGAGGGAAAATTCAAAGAGGTAAGGAAGGGGAAAGCAGAAGGAAAGAGGTCTGGATCATTGCCACAGACACACCAAGGTTGTGCAGCTCATTTTCATGAGCCAGTGAATATCTAATATGCCAATGAGTCTTCCTACTTTCGAGAGCCGTGATTGGCAGGGAGGGATGTCAGTGACATTTGAACTATGCCTGCCATTTACACTGTCTCCTAAACTGTTGGGACTATAACAATAAATTGAGAAATTGAGCTTTAGATAATTTAGAGAGTTAGTAGACGTGAAAACTTGCTTTTGTGTATGTACTACAAGCATTTTTAGGAGGTGCCTAAATGTTGATAACTTATTAGTATTTTCATAAGTCCTTTCTTTATTCTATCTGGGAACTCTTCCTCAGTAAAGAATATTAAGAACATCCCAATGAGTAGGGGACAGTACTAAGTGCCTGTCTCTGGTTGCAGTGATTTGAATTATGCACCTCCCTCCTGCATCTCCCCACCCTGCCATTTCTCCTCAGAGCAGACCTGCTGCCCGGCACCTGTAGTTACGCCTGGGCAGTCAGATATGAACAGGACATATATGTGCATGTGTACACTATGTGGTCACATTCAAGGTGATATGTCTCCTACAGATTAAAAAAAGTATTTGCCCATTTTCAAATGACAAGAATGGATTATTTTTAAAAGTTGAACCTTTTAGTTCTGAGAGTGTCCAGCCAAGATAAAGGCAGAAGCAGAAATGCTTCGCTTCCTTGCACAACTGAAAGATGGATAACAACCAATTCAAAAACAAAGAACAACCAGAACTGCCAGAAAAGCTTTTGCATGGAAGTCCAACAACCAAGGAGTTAACCATTCATCCAGACTAGGAGAAGAGGTAGAATTGAGGAGCTGCGGCAGAGATAGAAAGCTGGGACAGAGAAGACCCATGGTTTGGCAAGGCAATGTGGTGGACTGTGCAAGTGATCCCACAGTTGTGCCCAAATAAGCCGGGAGGAACAACTGGGGAGTGAGACAGACCATGCAACCCAGGGTTTCAGAGTGGGAACTGAAGACTCAAAACCCCTGGCTGTAAAATATCTGTGGGGGTTCTGCCAGCCGGAGAAACTCCCAGCCTCACAGAATAGTTTGTAGGAGAGGCCCACAGGGTCCTGAAACATACACAAACCCACCCATCTGTGAATCAGCAACTGACAGGGAACAATCTGCTTCGAGGAAGCCAGAAAAGTGACAGAAAGTAGAACAAGAGAGGAACAAGTGACATTGTTCCCTCTCTGACCCGTACCCCATAGGCAGGGACACAATGAAGTGAAGCAGGTTGCCCCACCCTGGCAAATGTCCCTTACAACCTAACAGGTGCACTGAGACAAAGAAATATGGCCCAAACGAAAGAATAGATCAAAACTCCAGAGAAAGAACTAAGTGACAAGGAGAGAGACAACCTATCTGATACAGAGTTCAAAACACTGGTAATCAGGATGCTCAGAGAATTGATTGAGCTTGGTCACAAAATAAAAGAAGAGATGAAGGCCTGAAATAGAAAATATACAGGAAACCAACAGTGAAGGGAAGGAAAGTGGGATTCAAGTCAATGATTTGGAACAAAAGGAAGAAATAGCATCCAATAAAAACAGAAGAAACAAGAATGCAAAAAAGTGAGAGGCTTTGAAACATCTGGGACAACTTTAAGCATTCCAACATCTGAATCATGAGGGTGCCGGAAGGAGAAGAGGAAGACCAAGATACTGAAACTTATTTGAACAACTAATAAAGGAAAACTTCCCCAATCTGGCAAAGGAAATAGACTTCCAGGAAGTCCAGGGAGCTCAGAGAGTGCCAAAGAAGTTGGACCCAAGGAGCAACACATCAAGATACCTCATAATTAAGTTACCCAAGATTAAAGATAAGGAGAGAATCTTCAAAGCAGAAAGAGGAAAGAGAGAGTTACCTACAAAGGAGTGCCCGTAAGGTTATTAGTTGATTTCTCAAAAGAAATCTTACAGGCAAGAAGGGGCTGGAAAGAAGTATTCAAAGTTTTGAAAGGCAGGGACCTACATCCAAGATTCTCTATCCAGCAAAGCTATCATTTAGAATAGACGGGCAGATAAAGAGCTTCTCAGATAAGGTCAAATTAAAGGAGCTCATCATCACCAAATCCTTATTATATGAAATGTTAAAGGTATTTAACTAAGAAATAAGTTAAAAATGATGAACAGTAAAATGACAACAAACTCAAACTATCAACAACTGAACAACCTAAAAAAGAAAAACTAAGCAAACTATAACAGGAACAGAATCGGAGAAATGGACATCACATGGAAGGTTGTCAGTGGAGAGGAGTAGGGGGAGATGAGGGGTGGAAGGTACAAGGAATAAGAAGCATAATAGATAGGCACAGAATAGACTGGGAGAGGTTAAGAATAGTATAGGAAATGGAGAAGCCAAAGAACTTATATGTACAACCCATGGACATGAACTAAGGTAGAGGGGATACTGGAGAGTGGGGAAAGGCCATGCAGGGAAGATGAGGAGAAAGGGGAGAGAAAAATTGAGACAACTGTAAATAACATAACCAATAAAATGTGCTTAAAAATAAAATTTTAAATATTTTAATTTATTCTATTATAAATTAGTAAATTTAATTAAATTATATGTTAAAATAATACAAATTTGAGATTTAAAAATTTAAATAATGTTAAACTGTATTTTTAAACATTAGACCATAACTTAAATAACATGCCTTTATAAAAAACTCAAATTTTGTTATATAATGTTACATGGGGAAGGACTGACTTACATTTATTGCTATTGAGGGAAATGACTGGTGACTACCACTGGCGATGATTTCATTTACTTCTTGGCCTGATTTTCTCTTTCTATCAAATATGCCACCAAAGTGTTCCAAGTGTTCGAAAGTCTTATATAGCAAGTTTATGAAGTTCTAAAATAAGAACAATTTATATAGGAAATTAAAGCTGAGTTCATTTTGCTAACTGCTAACAAACCTTTTCTCAACTGCCTTACCCTCCTAATTCCAATAAAGCACTTTTTTTAAGGAAATGAAGTTTTTAGTTGTAGTGGATAAAAGAGTTTATCAGCAGTCTGTTTTGTGTTAGCGGGGGAATCAAATAATAATAACGTGTAGATCCTACCTTCAAGGAATCCACAACTTCCTGGGGAGACAGTATGTAGGCAGGGCAATATTACATCACATGTTAAGCACCATAGGAGGGCAGGTCCCTGGCCTGGGCCAGTGCTGACAGGTGCATAAAACTTAGTCTTGTGGACTTAGAGAAAGCTTCCTGCTTCCTGTAGTGGTTATGATACAGAATTTTAAATTAGAAGTTCCCAAAAAAGTGTAGGCTAAGTTATACTCACTTAGAATTAATGGAAGAGGGCTCACATTTAAGGGCTTCTGTACTTTGGAGTGTGCGTGTGTGTGTGAGAGAGAGTCCATGTGCATTTCCACCAATTTTTTTTCTAAATTGGTGTTATCTTTGCTGGTATTAACTAAAATATGGAAATTAACTTCTGTGTATAAAAATATGCACACCTTTCCCCTCCCCCACACATTTTATTTTATTGACTGATTTAGAACATTTCATATCTTTAAAAAATAATCCAGACCTGTTCCTTTCTACTACATTTAAAGTGCTTCATAATTTTTATTTTATTCTTGATCCTTCCCACCTCATTTAGTTCAAGAGTAGGTGCTATCTATCTTTTCAACTGATTATCTTTGAACCACTTCTTCTCTTTCCTTCATCATAAATTATTCAACATCTTTTGAGGAAGAGTCTCCGTTAGTTACCTGATGTCAGTAGACAGTATACTACCAGCTCACAGCACGGGCTCTGGAGCCAGGCTGCTTGCCTTTGAACCCTGGCTGCTCTACTACTTTTTAACTTGGTAATCTTGGACAAGTTTCTTTACCTCCCTGAGCCTCAATTTTCCGGACTGTAAAATGTCAGGAGACTCCACATGACTTCAGAGAGGACACACAGAGACTGCCGGCCAGAGTGAGAGGTTAAGAAAGGGGGGTTATAACCAGTGTGTCACAAATATGAATTAAGGAAACCTCTTCCTAACAGTTAAGTAAGTGTAAAGCCAGCGTCATAGTGTCATGGACAGAATGTCTGTATGTACTCTGCTTTACCTGTACTGTTCATCATTCACAGTTTGAAGTCTATTACAGCTATAGGGAACAAGGAAAGCACGTGTTGAGTGTGGCTCTGTGCTGAACCACTATTGAAACAAGGAGATTCAACCACTGCCTTTAGCAAGTTGGAATCAAACAACCATTCACACATGCAACATAAAAGGACACATAAAGATGTCCAAATGGTTAATACACTGATATTTTGGGAAAGTGGAATCAATGAATATATTCATTCAATAGATATCCATTGAGCAGCCATGAAGTTCTAGGCTTTTTTCTTGGTGCCGATGATGTATCAGTGAACAAACAATACTCAGATGACTGGCAGCGGGAAGCTAAACAAATTAAGACCTAAATCTATCATATGCCAGATGGTGTTAGTGGCCCTGAAGATACACCACAGCATGGTAATGGGGGTGGAGAGGTGTGGGTGTGGGGGTCTGGGTGGGGATCCACTGCTATTTTACCAAACGTTAGTCAGGAGAGTCATCTCTGAGAAATGGTGTTTTCGCAGAGCAGGGAGGCAGTGAGAGAAAACCACAGAGTGAGTTCTCTGAGAAGGAGGGTTCCCATGCATAAAGCACAAACAAGTGGGAAGTGGGGGTGAGCCAGTCTGTGCTACCGGAGTCCAGAGTCCGTTAGCTCCCCAAGACTGTTGTAACAAAGTACCACACAGGGTGGCTGGAAACAACAGATTTCCTCCTCTACAAGTCTGGGAGCCAGAAGTCCAAGATCAAGGTATCATCAGGTCCAGGTTCCCACTGAGACTCTGGTAGAATGTGTCCTTGCTGCTTCCTAGTTTCTGGTGTGGCCCTCAATCCTCGGCTTGTAGACACATCACTACAGTCTCGGACATCACATGACCTACTCTTCTCTATGTGTCCCTGTATGCCCCTCCTCTTCTTTAAAGGGCACCAGTCATTTTAGATTAGGGTCCACCCTAGAGACCTGACCTTAATTTAATTATAACTGTGAAGAACCTGTTTCCAAAGAAGTTCATATTAGTAGGTACCTGGGGTTGGGATTTCAACAAACCTTCCGGGAGGGCACAATTCAGTTGATCACAAGGGGTAGCCAGGAGGGTGGCTGCAGTCGGGCAAGCAAGGGGACAGGTGTAGAAGATGGTCAGAGAGGTGAGTGTCCAGGGCTGTGTAGGCTTTGCTGGGGAAAGGCCTTATCTTCTGAGAAGAGAAATCTGGAGCCTGCTTTTTGGCCATGTGGTTTGGAAAGTAGCACATTTCGAGAAACACTATGTAGAGAGAGATTGATATTAAATGGTCGAAGGAGAGGGTAACTGGTGATGGGAAGGAAGATGAGAAACTGTGAAGGAGAAGGTGGATGAATACACGGAGTGGGAAGGAAGCCAACCTCGGGTAGCCTCTGCTGGTGATCACAGAGTGACTGAGAATGTGTGATAAAAACAAAGTGTCTTGGATCTCAGGGAATTTTGTCAAAGTACTGATAGAAGTGACACGAACAGCCTCCTTATCATGTTCTGTCTATATATACCATATTTTTCCAGGTATAATGTGCACGTTTTTGCCCAGATTTTGAGGGAAGTATAAGGGTGCACATTGTATCTAGGAATATTGATTGCATGCCATAGATATAATAATCCCATGTATAATACATACAAAAATGTGGGTGCGCATTACACCTGGCAAAATACGGTAGATTATAACACATACTTTCCTGTTTTACAGTTTCACTGCAATTATTTGCCTTTCTATATTTCTGGAATCCCTTTCACTAATACGCTCTCAGTAAATGATCTTGCACTCTCACCTCTTGATCCTCTGGCTATTCTAGATTCGGGTTTCAGACCTCCTCAACCTGATGAGGCTTGCAAATGTGTCAGTGACCATGCTGTCTGTGTGTGCGTGCACCATCTTGGAAACGTTTAGCATGGCTGGAACCAGATGCTGTGGAAGACTAGAGCCTTCCCGACTTGAACTAGCACCTCAATTGACTTATTTAAGTGTATGTAAATGTCTGGCTCAGCCACACTTCTGTCATTCAAAGCCAGATTCTTATTGGAAAAGATGTGTCTCTATTCCAAAACTATCCTATAGATGTTTTGACACATCTCTTCCCTATCACATGCACTTCATCTTTGCAAATCGTTTTTAAATGTTTCACACGAAGCTGTGGGTGATCATTATAGGATGACTATTCTTGCTCAGTAGCTCCTGTGCACTTTTTAACTGAACCTGTAATATAAAGGAAAGAAAAAAATTGATTTTATTCAGAGCTCTTCAAAATTCAAATTGCTCTTCTGCATTTACAATCCTTCTTAATTAATGTACCTCTTGAATAAAAACTAAAACACTGAGTAGGCATTAATTTTTATTTGTATTAATTTTACCCATGGAACAATTTCTTCATTTCCTTCAGATCTTATACAGGCTGTCTTCAATTTCCAAAGATTTTTTTTTTTAGAGAAAGAATCTCACAGACTGTCTTTAACTTCCAAAGATTTTTTTTGAAAGAAAGAATCTTACTATTGAGAAATGTATTTTCCCTGAAAATAGTGGTACATAAAGAGACCAGGTTCCCCAGGACAGCTCACAAAAGCCTCATTAAACCAAAACATCCCTGAAGTATAGCAGTAATAAAACTATAGCAGTGGGTGAATAATATTATACTAGCCAGTCTCTTTTTATCCATGGGGAACAGCAAAGAGTGTTCCAGTTGGAATGCTGGGAACTCATCTCCAGTGTTCTACTGCTTAGAAGGCAATGTTCCCCACACCATCCCTGTGGGCTGTGGGGTGGGGGGGAAGACCATCCTTGCTACAAATCCCTGTAATGGAATCTGCTGTCTGGGCAGGGGTGGGAAAGCTTTAAGACTCCCGTGTGTGGACTGAATGAAAGGAAACTGGAAATGAAGGTTGGAAACAGATTATAGGAGACTGGAAAATAAAAAGATATGAGGAATGGAAGCTCCTAATTGCATACTCTTCAATCCCAAAGCAAGTCCGCTGACCTTACCAACTCCTTGACACTCCCTTCATTTAATTCTACTTTAACTACTATCCTTCTTCTTGTCACCACCTATAGCTTTTAAGCCACTTTCTTTCTTTCCTAGTCTACTAGGGAAAAAGAGAATTATCTTCCCAGCTGTCCCAAATTCTTTTATATGTAACACAAATACACTGAATTTTGATGTTTTATATAGATTTTTACGGCCTGCATGGGTCACAGAGAAGCATACCAGGAATAAAATGTTTCTCTCACAAATGTCACCCTTCTGTTTTTCTCTTCTATCTTAAAGACACAAATAATGTCACATCTGATACTCTCCATCACTGTATTTCACCAAAGTCTGCCACCCTTGCCAAGCACTGTTGCCCCTCCTAAGGGGTACCACTGTCTTACCTCAGCCATCACTCTTACCACTCATGTAATAGATCTTTCAGAGCCTAAAAATGTGACAAATGGTGAGATTGCCCATGAACCACTCCTAACAGTTAGTGTTTCTGTTTCTCATATGGACTGAAAAAAAGTCAAGAAAATAAAGCAGATACCATCTATTTTACTTACAGCCTCCACATTTTATTTTTTAAATATTTTATTTACTTATTTTTAGAGCAAGGGGAAGGGAAGGAGAAAGAGTGGGAGAGAAACATCAATGTGTGGTTGCCTCTCATGTGTCCCCTACTGGGGACCTGGCCTGCAACCCAGGCATGTGCCCTGACTGGGAATTAAACTGGTGACCCTTTGCTTCACAGGCCCATGCTCAATCCACTGAGCTATACCAGCCAGAAGCCTCCACATTTTACATGGTCCATTTAAGACTTCAGGGGAGATCAACTGATTCAAAAGTTAAAAACCACTTTCTACCCAGAATTATCCCTCTTCCTAACCACTGAAGCTGGCTAGTGAATTTAAGTGCCAGTTTTTCCCTTCTCTCAGTTCTTCCTAAAAACCATTTTTTGGGATCTAGCCCACCTTCCTACAAACAATTTTTTGGGCATACCAAATCTTGTTTGACATTCCCAAATATGCCTGAACAATAGCAGTTGCATTAATGAAGCTCAGCCCCCTTGCAATCTACTTTAATTTAGAGAAACTGGCTCTACAGAGAAGATGATGGCTTATCTCTAGTATATGCTGGTTGTCCTTGGCTCCCAGCCTCTCAGTCTCATGGGAATGCACCATACTGTTAATGTCAAAATTACATGTCCATGCTTGTGTCCAAAGTGGAACTGGTAAACGGACTTCAGACTCTATTTGCAAAGATGGTTTGGGGGCACACATATGGAAACTGAAAGAAATGGAGATGATTCTTTGATGCCTTCTTGGTGACCATATGATTCTTGGTATGAAACCATAAAATTTCACATCTGTAAAGGAAATGAATGATTTCAGTGAAAAATGTTCATTTGTCCCCTTGGTTCTGGGAAATTTATAATATTATATTGTATAGAAACTATAACCTAAAGAGAAATGCTTGCTTTCATTGGCTCTTACCAAGCAAGCAGAGATATCTGAAGTTTTACCAAAGACACAAAACTTGGCATATAAAAAATATGGAAACTGAACTTGGCTTGCCAGTATCTGTGCTGTAGACAGAGCAGAGAGGGGATGGGTGAACTTTTGGTAGAATGTTCTCTTCAAAGAGTAATTTGCCTGCCTTTAGTTTCATCTGTCATTATTAGGGATGTCAAGAAGGCCATGGACACAACTTAAGAGCTTTAAGGGCAAAAGAACTAGACAATTCTTCCAATTAATATAAGCAAAGATTCTAGTAAAAGAAATTATTATCAGTGATACTGAGATAGAACGATCCAAACACTGGTAGTTTACCATAAATAATAGTGATGTCAGGGTTTATGTAGAACAAGAATCAATCATAGGTAGTTAACTATGCAGCCTAATACTTTTGCCTCTAATCCGTGGCCATGCCCCTCTGGCCTGAGTACAAAGCTTGGTGAGTGAGGTTTACCCCAAAGAGTACAATTATTCACACCACTTGCAGCCCCGTTCTTGCCTCTGAAGAATGGCAGTATCAAGAGCAGAAGCCAACATGGACTGGCCCGCGACTATGCCCCAAATCAAATTGAACCAAATATGTTGTGACTCTGAGATAATCCCCCCATATTACATAGTTGTATAATTAGTTGAAGATGTCCAAGAGGAAGTTAGGGTATACTTGTCTGACCTTTCATAAAAGGGGCTTGTGGACTTTTTGGTTAAACTGGAGCAAGCATCCATGAGAAAATGAAGAATTACAGGCCATGGGAAGGCTGGGTGAAAATGGAACAGGGTAGCTAGGATGTTAGACTAGAGAGGTGTTTGTATGGTCATTGAGGAAAGAAATGGAAAACAGCCAGAGGACATTAACTATAGATTACATTAGTTTCCTCTTGCTGCTGTAAGAAATTACTACCAATTTACTGGATTAATACAACACAACTTTATCATCTTACACTTCTGGAGGTCAGAAACCTGAAATTGGTTTCACAGGGCTAAAGTCCAGTTGTCAGCAGGGCTGTGCTCTAGAGTAGAATTTGAATTAGAGTAGAATAGAGTTTGAATAGAGTAGAGTAGAATTTGTTTCCTGCCCTTTTCTAGCTTCTAGAGCATTCCCACATTCCTTGGCTCGTGGGTCTTTTCTCCATTGTCCAAGTTCATTTTTCTAACCCCCACTTCATCATCTCTCCTTACTCTCCGACTCTGATCCTCCAGCTCCCCTGTTATAAGGGCTCTTGGGATTACATTGGGCCCAAGAAGATAATCCAAAGTAATCTTGCACCTCAAATTCCTTAATCTAATCAGAGCAGCTAAATGCTTTTTTCTGTGTAAGGTGGTAGTATATTTATAGGTTTCAGGGTTTGGGATCTTGACAACCCTGGGAAAGGGGAACTATTTAGCCTACCATTAAAGTCCTTGTCCATTGAAAAGAAACACTTAAATACCTTGGAATTTTTAAAAAATCAGAACTGATATTTTTCCCTCCCTTATAAGGTTCTAGAACATTTCAAGTATTTATGCTTAACTTCACTGATTTCAAAAAGATTTTGATGGATGCTCAGAAAGAGATGAGGCCTAGTGATCTTGGAGAAAGATTTTGATTCAACTCATATAATGGTGGAAGGAGCAGATAGAGGTGGGGGGAATCACAGGGTGACACAGGTCAGGAAGAGCAGCCAGGTAACCCTACTGCGGTGACTCTTATAACCATCCCAACTGGAGAGTTGAGACCACACTGAAGCTTCTTTGATTGGCAAGAGTCTGGGAAGTCATATTTCTGGGCTTAATCAATGTAATTTTTTACCCAGCTGCTGTACTAAAGAATTAGAGGTTGTTTGGAGAGAGAATGGAAAGGTAGCTATTCAAAAACACATGGTAAAATTTTCATACCCATTGGCCTAGACATAACAAATGTACACACCACAGTGAATGCATGCTCCCATAACACATGAGGAGAACAGGCATCGTGAAAATGGTGTCATAAGCCCCTTGTGAATGTGTAAACTGAGAGCCTCTTGGCTAGCCAAAATTCAAAATTCCAAGAACTACAACATACTTTTCCTGGGGAAGTACTGGCAATATCTGAAATGACAATAGTCCCCTGGCTTACAATACCCTCTTATTCAAAAGTAACCAGCTTTTCTAAGATACTTTATAGATTATCAGATTCTGATAGAGTGGTTTGCCCTGTGGCTTTGACAGTATCCAATAGAGTTCAAGCTAATAAAGAAGCTCAATAGGCACCAGGGATTTCTGTGCTGTCATTGATCAGGAAAATTCCTCTTATTTCAATCCCACTTTCTGAGAAAAATCAATCCATGCTTGTCTTTACCTGAGAGACTGTACGATCTATCTTAACAGTTCTTACACACGGATATATTAATTCCCTTACTTGTGGCCAAAATCCTTGTGAAGGGACTAAACTTTACCAATGATAAAAGATACTCTGATATCCAACTTGAATGATCAATGATTATCGGGCTTTTAAAAGATCAAGCAGAAAGAATTGGAACTAGCGTGACCCATGACAAGGTGAGGTTGACTTGTAACTTCAGTAGAGAAGTGGTGACCCAAAGGAAAATTTGAAGAATCAGGAGTATTTCTCAACAGATGAAAAATATTTCCCTGATGCCACCATGAGATGAATAAGAAGCGTAATACTTGGGTCTCCTTGGGGCCTATGGAAATCATGTATCATATTTGGGGATATTAAGTTCCATTAGAAAAAAGGAAAAGAAAAGGGAAAATGATAGAAAAAAGATGGAAAGTCATTTTTGAAGGTTGTCCCAAACAACAAAAAGCTCTTAAGGTCTTCTCTGGATAAGAGTAAGAATATGGATTAAGATACTCCTGGATTCGTAAGGTCCACAAGCTGTTTTACCCAGTGACAAATACCCAAAGAGCCTGCAGTTCACAGAAAAAGTCAATAGGGGCAACAGAGAGACAACCTTAGGCTGACTGCCATACCCTACCATTAGCTATTTACTTTTTGAAAGGCAATCAGTGGCTTGCAAGTGGGCACTGGTAGGGATTGCTTGCATCCCTAAAGGAAATTTGAGGCTGAAAATTTCTGTGTTAGACCCCGGAGAATGTCAGAAAACACTGACATAGAAAGGAACTACCTAATAACTCTGACTAAGTGCAGGGATTTGCTCAAGAATTTCTGAGTTTGATTATACCAGACGTGTCCACGAGATGCATGACCAGCTTCATTTCCCCTGCTTTATTTCCTCTGATGCTTCATCCTGTTCTACAGAGAAGTCATAGGCCCAACCTGTGGTTCCTTTTAAGAACAAGGGAAGCAACAACAGGACTTACAGACAACAGCATTAAAACAATGGAGAAAGAACACTTTAGGAAGACTGCCTTCCTCTAACCTAGTTTATAGGAAAGATGATGTTAACAGGACAAAAAACAAAACACCAGTGCACCTTGCCACAGTTGGCCAGATTGTATGCCTTTGAATGATCATTTGAAAAGATACTATTATAGTGAGCCATTCATTACTAGTAAAGACAGGGTCAACCATCCAGTGTACAACCTGGGTATTAGAAAGGCTTCTGTCTTTCCTCACTGAAGTTATCTGAAAAGAAAATCATGTAGCACTGACTGGTGGGCAGTTTCCAATGGGCTAGATACTGATTAAAGAAAATGGGCAAAGAGCACTGCCCTGCCCTTGGCACTTCGTTACGTAGATCCGATATTCAAATCAGATTGCCTTGGTCCTACCAGCCTTCAATGTGGGCAGGTATGTAAGTGCACCTTAGCCAGCAGTCAAAGAGCAAGCTGGTGGTTAAAGCAGGAGATGATCTGCTGCTTGGCTGCTAGATCTAAATGCCACCGAGACAACTCAGGATGAACTCTTCATTTTAAGGTGTTCCGGTCAGTATCCTTAATTCCATGTGTACCCCTAATTCTCCTGCACCATGTGACATACCTATTTACAGGCTTTCATATTAGGACATGGACATCCTTGGGGCAGGATGGTGCCATTAATTTGCCTATACAACCTATTAGAAGAAGTCAAGTTCTCATTTGGCACTTAGGAGTCCTGGGAAGCACACCCCTGACTGAAGGACGCCACATACCTCTTGTTCTGTGGGGCTACCTGCTTGCAGATAAGGTTCTCGAATTATCCCAGTAACAGCATTTTTTTCCTTGACTAGGTCAGCTTTATCCCATCAGTTTGTTCCATCTTGAGGACCACATGGTCTCAAAAGTGAGTTCGCTGGTCAAATGTTGGGCAGGTGGCAACTGTAGTTATGAAAATCCCCTTTCGAAAATTTCAAAGTAAATTGTAATTTCCTTAATTTTGTCCTTCAGCTTTCCCATTTCCTCACATTTGCAAGCATGATATCTATATTAATAAATACTTCACGATTTTTGCATGACTCAGAAAGCTAATGTTTTCCCTCCTTTTGTTAGTCTTCCAGGCTCTAGACTTAATTTTTCTGTAATAAACACACTAACAAATGAACCAATAGATTATAATTTGTTTTGCAACTTAGATTTAAATTTAATTTCTCAAACCCTGAGGAACAACAGCAGAATATGAAGATTTTGAATTATGATAATCTTCCTTATTGGTCTGACTTTTATTTGTCTCTTTATCATTTAGCCCAGTTCACCTAATGGAAAATGGGTATTCAACCATGAACCTGGGTACTATACTGGGTCCCGTGCTTTTATATATATATATATATATTTTTCATGTTAAAGAAAACAAGACATCTGCATATCTATAATTAGCTAATCTATTCAGCATTGGCTCCTATAAACAAGATGCAGGTGTGCGTACTGCAGAAGCACTTTTGTACATAATGTTGACTTTTTCTTGTGGGAAAAATTAGTTTCCCCTCATGAAATGAAGAGACAAAGCTATAAGAAAAACATTTATGATATGTGCATAATGTTTGCTGGACCAGTGTCATTGTTTCCATTTTATGATACTCTGTGGTTCAAAGATCTCTTCTTAGGCAACAGAATTCTTTGTTCTTACGTACTAATTTGCTTGGCATATGATGTTTCTCCTGAAGGCGTATTGTAAAAATTGGTTTGATTTCAAAATTTCAAAGTTCATTGTTAAAACTACATTCTGACAAAAAAATTATACGGAGCACTCCATATAATTGTGTGCCAGATACTCCTCTCGGCACTGGGGACTCAGCATCGAATAAATCAGGCAAGATCCCTGCCCTCTAGCACTTACCTCTCTCTGGGAGGGAGTGGGGCAGAAAATCAACAGGACTATTAAATATACCAAGTGGTCAATGGGAGCAAATGGGAAATCTGGAGAAAGGGAGGTGGACTGAGACTGGAGAGGAAGCAGGCAGGATGGACATGCTATTTTTGATGGTTAATCAGATTGGGTGGACACCTGAGAGATGGAAAGAGAGCCACTCTGAGGAGTCCAGGACAGCATGTTGGGCTGCTCAGGACCTTACAGAAGCCCAGAGGAGCTTGAGCCAAAAGTGAGTAAAGGAAGGAATGATGAGCGATGGAGATAGAGAAAAGACAGGGGCAGGTCATACAAGACCAAAGGCCAAGGTTAATGATCCTCGGAAGGTGACAGGGATCATTTGAAGATTTTGAGCAGAAGCCACATGATCTGATTTTATATCCTTGAAAAAAAAAACAATTCTGACTACAGCATATGCAGGATTTAAAAAGAAAACGAAATTCTCCCATAAATCTCTGCTTCATTAGTAGTCCTCTTCCTTTACCAGAGTACTAAAAGCTGAGAGTACAACCATTGCCTTTCTTCTAACCAGGAAAAAAAACTGTGCTATAACATAATAACTTACTTGAAAATTTTTAAAGAATTAAAAATGCAAACCAGGACCTCTATGTATCAAGTATTTTTTAAAATATAATTAGAAAATAAATAAGACAGAAAATAAGGACACTTGACTATTTTTTGCTGGGATTTTATACATTGAAGATATTTTAAAAGATTTAGTAATAAACTATGTTGTGAGTGAACAACCGACAGTAAGGCAAAATTAGAGCATTTCATGATTTATAATTGGGGTTCCAGCCATTCGATCTGTTGCACTCCAGGACTGAAGAACTCTGAACAGAAGTCATTAAAGAAATGATCTCCTCAGTCTCGGTGGTTATTTTATACATTGGAAGGTAGAATGCCTACAGGGCAAGTCCTTTGAACCCACAAGTGACAGCTTATAAGAAAAAAACTAATACTACAAAATTTTAATTGGAATAAAATAATTGAAGGAACAGAATGAATCCTATTTTGGTGCAGCGAGAGGGAAGAGACATTTCTGAATTACTTTCTATTTTAAATATATTAATTCATTAATATTTATCCATAGATATTTATTATATATTAATATATTCTGGTATTCTAATATATATGTATATAACATTACAGACACACGTGATCAGGTACCAGCAACTTACTAAAATTTCTAGGAGGGTTGTTATGCTGTCAGAATTTCTGAGCAAACTGATCAAGTCCAGAATAAAGTCCCTTTCTCCATTAAGATGGCATGTGATTTAGGATGCACTGCACTGCACTTGATGAGATTTCATAGAACATAATTTTTAATATCTCGAAGGTCACGGATGCACCCAACAAGTTTGTGTTCTTATTATACCAAGTTCCAGGTGTCGTATAAATGTTCTGCTTGGGCTGATGGACAAGATGAAGAGTGAATAAGATTAATCAGTTGAGCAGTATCATAGAATAACTCATACTGAAAATGCTGTGCTGCAGACAAACCCCTGGTAACAGCTTTCTTTGTGTTCAAGATAAACATGTGACAGAACAAGGCTGACATGTTCCAGTTCGTGGGTTCTCAAAAGAGCTGGTCACAGTGGTGGAGGCTGCTGGATATCTGGGGCACTCCGGGGAGCCTGAGTGGAGGAACTCAGCTTTCTCTTTTGCTCCATCTCTGGGATGCCCTGCATATCATGCTCTGATTCTGGGGCCACACCTAACCAGGAATCACAAGCTGGGCTGCTGCAGTCACTTTTGCTGGTACACAGAGCACAGGGCTATCAGGATGAGAAAATCAGAGTTCACTTAAACGAATGGTTGAGAGATGTGGGAAACACCATGTGTGTATTGTGCTGTTGACAAATTCCCAGATGGCAGGCAAATGGTTGAGAATGTTTCATAACTAAGATATACTTCTGCAACATCCATAATGCCTTCTTTGATAGTCTCTCAAGTTAATTCTCTTCCTTGTTGCCACAACTTCCCATGCCAGTCCTCTGCTCAAAAAGCATGAGTCTCCATGCCCTAATGCCTTAAGCATTCCTTATTTGCATGGTTTTCAGTGCCAGCCCCTATTTGGTCTTTTCCTGGCCTCCTGCGGCACTCCCGCACCTTGCCACACTGCACGGCCGCTCCACAAGCCTCCCATGGTGTCTGACCTCCCATTGCTGAGCGCTCTGCACAGCCATCACCCATGTGAACATCAGGAATCAAGTGTTGTTGGCCAACGAAGCCTTCTACAGGGATCCCCTCTCCTTACATTCTGTGCTTTTCCCTTAAAATGTCACAAATTTTACATTGTGCTCCATGAATTCTCCAAGTCTGATGATTATCATCATCACACCCACAATCACCTCAACCCACAATCTTTGGGTAAATTTAAGGGTCATGAAGACATGACAGCATCTAATGCACCGATATCTACCTTCCCCTCCACCCTACCACACGTGTACCCACTTTATAAAGCACAGACCTACTGTGCCCAAACATTTTAGAATTTAATCATGTTCAGCATGTATGGTTCACCAGTTTTCAAACTTCTTAAAATCAGTTTTTCTGTTATTTTTTTCTAAAATAATTAATCACCCACCCCACTTCCCAAGGAGGTTGGTTTCAGGACTTCCCTGTGGGCTTCATAGCATCTTATTTGTTTGTGTTTCTCCTTTATGAGCCCACGAGAACCTCAAGGAACACAGAACAATGCTTAGTACATATCAGTTGAACTAAACAAAACTGAAACATTTTTTCAACCCCTATTTAGTGGAGTAAATATTGGCTATTGGCTTTTACTACAACAAAAGGACATATGAACTTTATGTACCTTTAGAACACTTCAGTGACTTCATTACCTAAGAAAAAAAAGAGAAAAAAACATGCATAATAAGAAAACACTTAAGCAGATTTATATTCTGTACATTTTATAAGTATAATAGCAATTTTACTTGATATAGTTTAATTTTTTAATGAGGTATATAAATTAAAAAGAAAATAAATGCATAGGAAAGTTTCCTATACATATCTATTATAACTACTTTTGGTGGCATTATTACATTTACTTTAATGCTTAGTAGTTCTTATAATCATGGGCTATGTAAGATACAAAACAACTTCTGTATTTTGCTATGTATTTGGCATAATTTTATATTTAAAAAACATGTTATTTTCCCTTTTGCAATGACAAAAAAGTACATTTTTTAAATGTATGCTTTCATAACACCACTGAAATAGAAATTTAGGTAAAGAGTGGTCTTTCATAAAC
>PVKM010020402.1:0-16724 GCA_004027735.1 Carollia perspicillata | reverse complement strand
CAAATGAGAAAAGTGAAGATCAGAGACGTGAAGTGCTTACCCAAGTTCACAAAGCAATTTGTTCTCTGTAAGATAGGACCATATAGATAAAAAAGATGATTTTAATTAAAAATATTTATTTACTTTTCGAGAAAGGGGATGGAAGGGAGAAAGAGAGGGAGAGAAACATCAATGTGAGAGAGAAGTAACGATCGGTTGCCTCTCGCACGTGCCCCGACCAGGACCAAACCCATGACCCAGGCACGTGCCCTGACCAGAATCAAACAGGCGACCTTTCACTTTTGTGGGACGACACCCAACCAACTGAGCCACAACAGTCAGGGCTGATTTTAATTTTTAATTACAATAAAAGCAAATCCCTTCTTTCTGAACCAACCAAAGGTGCTTTGGCTTTTGCCCCAGGGTTCTAAAAAGACTAAGATGTTTCATATTGCATAACAACATTATTAAAGGGCATAACTATCTAACAAACTTAAAAATAGCATCTGGAAGTAGGAGCCCAAATCACCGTGCTGTTATAAACTACAACAATCTCATTTTTGAATCCTGAAGCTCCAGTGTCACATTTTGATCTTTTCAGGAAATATTATGACAGACCTTCATTTGGCCTCTCCCAAAAGGAAAGGTTAATGGGCTCCAGAACGGATGCGCTCAACGGTTCAGTTAGGAAAAGGCATTCCTGCCTACATCCAGCACCAGGTGTTTCCATCACTGTGTCTCCTAAGGTGCAGACAGAGTTGAAATTAACAGAATGGCACCTGCCATAGATGATTACACAGTCTGCCCTGGTGTCCCCAGAATAATTAGTTAAATAGCTCAGGGGAAAAATTCAGTAATTATTGCAACTAGACTCAGGGCTTGGGTAAAATGAATTTACCATCTTCAGATTAGAGGTTGCAATGGCCTTGAAACTAGTTATCTCCATAATGTAAATGAGGAATATGCGGCTCAGAAGCGAAAGTTACTTGTGCAAAGTCACGAAGTTAGAAAGTAGCATGGCTAGGCAGGGAACAGAAGTATTTTGACTTCCAGTTCAATGCATTTCCACTTTCCAACGCCAATTTCATCTCAGCATTTCTTTGGCTACGGCTAGGCTAAGCCAAATCCCAATTCCCACTGCTACGCTTGTGTCCCCTACCATGCTTAATGGACAGGAGAAGGATGAATAATGGCTTCTCAGCTATTCAGTCACTGGGCCCCTCTGTCCTCCTGGACCTGCTAAAGACAAGAACTGCTAGACACTGGCACCACCAGTGTCTTCAGTGACAATGAGACCTAAGAGACTTAGGATCAATCTAAATCAAACATTTACTGAGCACCTATATGCAAGATGCTATGCCAAGTACTTTGAAATAAAAGCAACTTTAAAAAAAGAGATGCCCAGACTACTTCAACATGAATTTGAAGTACTTGCCAAGATACATGAGACAACCATGGCCTCTGCTCTCCAGTAACTCACAGGCTAGTGGAGGAGATATACACATATAGAAGTAACAACAATACAAGACAGACTGTAATTAATGCCATAACAGAGGTACAAACAAATGACTGTGGAACAACCAGATTTACCATCTAACTTCCTTCTACACTTCAATTCAGTCAAGAGTTCTCTTATGGGTCTTTCAGTTCTCCATGCACTTATGTACAATTAAACAATTCCAGCTACAGTATAGCAGAAAGCAGACTTAGAGAGAGAACTTCAGAAACCCAGCTTTGCCATTTACTAACCATTTGGACATCACTTAACTTCTGAGAAGAGTTTCCTTATCCATAAAAAGGGGTTAACAATTTCTTAGGAGAGAGAATGACAGAATGTGTCAAAGTGCTGATTTACATTAGGCTTACAAATTTTTTTTTTGAATTTTAATGTAACCAGGTCTTCTTTGTGAATATTAGGTACTCACTAAATATTTGTTGGATGAATATTTTGAAAAGTTTATTTCCAATTTATCATGAAATGTCTCTGTCCCTAATTCTGGTAACTTCTAAACCATCATTTTTCAAAATGTGCTCCTGAAATCCTAAGCTGGAACCATGAAGTTCTCTCTGAACATTAGTCTAGCTTACCCATCCTGAAAGTAAAATATAAAGCCTATACTAATACAAGCCCCGTCTCATGTAAGAAAAAGCTGTAGGGCAGAAGCCATTTCACCATAAATCCAAGTCAGTCTGTAGAGGGCAGAGAACTCTCTTTTGTGTAACACCCAACAAGTCAGGACTTTGTGATTAGAAAAATCCATTTCATCTCCAATACTACCACTTCCTTTCTGGAGCTCTGCTACCTTGACCTTTAGGGACCATATGGGCCTTAAAGGACAAAGGCTCTAAGAGCAGAGTTGTTTGCTATTTGTTAGAATTTATCACCCTTTGTATCATGACTGTTATACTACAAGTTGGGATCAACTTAACAGAAGTCAAGAGCCACAATTATCTATAACCAACTGGCAGTCACAAAGTGGGTCTTCAAAGGCCCCACTTTATTAGAAGGTGAAAATTTATCAACCACAAAGCAAGCAAAAATGCCATAAAAATGATATAGTTAAAATACTACAGTTACTCATAGGACACTGAAAACAATTTTTTGGCTTTATGTTTGCTTCAAGAGAAGGGAGAGAGTGATAACGTTCATGAATTCCTACCTTGTCTCAGGCACTGGTTTTTTTTTTTTAAGATTTTATTTATTTATCTTTAGAGGGGGAAGGGAAGGAGACAGGGAGAGAAATATCAATGTATGGTTGCCTCTCGTGCGTCTCCTGCTGGGAACTGGCCTGCAACCCAGGCATGTGCCCTGACTGGGAATCGAACCTCGATCCTCTAGCTTGCAGGCCCGCACTCTATGCACTGAGCTACACCAGCCAGGGCTCAGGCATTGTGTTTTTATAGATGACAGCTTATTTAAGCTTCAATCCTTTGGAAGTAGTTCTCTCAATTTAATAAATAAGAAAGCTGATGCCCAGGCTGGCACGGCTCAGTGGATTGAGTGCTGGCCTGCGAACCAAATGGTCGCCAGGTCAATTCCCAGTCTAGTGCACATGCCTGGGTTGTGGGCCAGGTCCCTAGTAGGGGGCATGGAAAAACCAACCACACATCGATGTTTCTCTCCCTCTCTTTCTCCTTCCCTTTCTCTCTTTATAAATAAATAAATAAAATCAGCTCTGGCTGGTGTAGCTCAGTGGATTCAGCACAGGCCTGTGAACCAAAGGGCTGCCAGTTCAATTCCCAGTCAGGGCACATGCCTGGGTTGAGGGTCTGGGTCCCCAGCAGGGGTTGAGTGGGACGCAACCACACATAGATGTTTCTTTCTCTCTCTCCCTCCCTTCCCTTCTCTCTAAAAATAAATAAATAAAATCTAAAAACAAAAAAGAAAGCTAAGGCTCAAATAATCAAGTGACAGTGTGAAGGATCACACAGTAAGTAAAAAGCTAGGACTGGAGTCTAGGTTTTATCTTATTCAAAAGCCTTTACGCTAAAAACAAATACAATGCTTTGTCCCTCAGAGTCTGACATTCACTCAGTCATCAAGAAATATCGAGAACCTATTACTTTCCACCCACCTACCTGGGGTTAAGATGGACAACACTAAACAAAACAGACAGGGCTCTGCCTTCATGGAGCTAGCTTAGTGTCATGTGAGGAATAAAGACATGTTAAACAAGTACACAAATAAACACAGGATAAATCTATTTACTTAGGTTAAAAAAAAATCTCTTGAGATGACATTACATCTAAGGCCTCAGAGAGAAGTTGATGGGAAAGTCTGCTTAGAAGCAACAGTATGTGCAAGTCCTGAGAAGGACGTAAGCTTAGAATGTTCAGAGCTGTAAGGAGCACAGAGTGGCCAAAAACAAGTACAGCAGGACAGGACAACACTGTCAGATTAGGTAGAGGCTAAGTTATACAGGGTCATAAAAACAAGTCTAGATGTATTCGAGGGAAATCAGAAGCCTAGAAAAGCTATGAGATAGCAGCACTGTCCAAATCTGTTTTTAAAGTGTTATTCTGTGTTATGATGTAAAGACAGATTGGAGAGGGCCTACGATAAAAGTAGGTTTCCCAGTAGTGGCCAGGGAAGAGATGGAGAGACTGAACAGTGTGCCACAATAAAGAAATATGCAGGCCAGATATACATCTGGGAGGTAGAAATGACAGGACTTGCTAATGGGCTACAGGGGGAGGGAAAATCAACATCAAATCAAGAGAAAAAAAATCAAGGATGATGTCCAGATTTCTAGTGGGGCACCTGAATAGTTCAAAACATAAATCAGAGATGCTGTGAGGTATCCAAATGAAGATGTCAAGTATGCAGCTAGAAGTCTGGAGCTTAAAAGGGGCACAGGTGATAGCCAGATGCTCCAGGAGTAGCCCTGCCCATCTAAACTGTAATGCTCAGGATATCCTCAAATGGACAGGAGCTCCAAACCCAGCGGCTTTTCAGCCTCAATCTATGCTTAACAAAAAAAGGTAAGTTTTCAAAGACAAAAGAATATACCTCTCCTTGGAAGATAGTGTAGAGAGCAGGCAAGTTCTCCATGGTCTCGGGTCTTCCTGAATTCATCCTTAATGTTCTACGGCTCCTCCATATCTCTTCCGCTAAAGCTAATTCAAGTGTTCTGTCACAAAGAAAGAAGCCAGACAACAATCTGAGAGGCAGATGCGTTTAGGAAGAACACTGCAGACAATCTAGTCTACAGAATAATTAACATAGGTTTAATACCACGGGCTTTCATCTAAATCTCTTTTGTCTATTCCATGTGTGGGGAGCTTTGGAAACCTTGATCTATTTCTTTTCAATTTGATACTTACCCAGGGGCATCAATCTACTGTTGTCTTCTTGTGTTTTAATTGCTATTGTTAGTATTCTTTTGCCAAGGGAAAGTTTGTGGGGGAAGGCAGTGTAAATGGATCTTTAAAAAAGGAAAACAGTAGTAATAGGAGCTAACATTTATCAAGCCCTTACTATGTCCATGCACTCATTTAATTCTCAAAAGCAGCAAGATAGAGGTTCTATCATTATCATGTTATGTAGATGAGAAAATCAAGGCTTCCAGAGGTCAAATTACTGTGCCTATGTCAAAATGCCAGAAAATGGTAGAGTCAAACTCTGGCTGACACCAGAGACCACGCTTTTAACCACTATGCTAGGTTTAAATCTGAAGTGACTTCAAAAGAGAAAGAATAGCTTACTTTTTTTCCTGATAAAATTAAAAATACACATGCTCATTTTATAAGATCAGACAGTACATTAATAATGAAGAAAATAATTTATAAATCAGTTTTGTTTATATCCTTTTACACTTTTTTATATAGTTTTTAATGGAATCACGAAATCATTAATTAACAGCCATTTTCTTAACATATCTTAGCAATTCTTACATACATACAAATATACACACACATATTTTTTAATGCCTACATAATAACCCATTGTTAGAGATACTAAATTCATGTAACAATTTATAGATCATGTTAAAATACAGATTACAATTCTGAGGTGGTACCTGAGACTGTACATTTCTAACAAGCTCCTAAGTGATAGTTATGCTGCCTTGGGAACAAGTCTTACTGCTTTGGAATTGAATGGGCCTTCCTTAGAGGTGTTCTTGCCCAGCTTCCTGGTTTTAAACAGAGAGGAAATTAGCAGTCTAGTAGCTCTCAACCAGGCCCCTTTACTCTGCTGGATAGATCACTGCCACATAAAGATAAATCCAATAAATCTGTCTTCAGTTCTCTTTTTTCCTCCCAATTACACTTGGCACCATTAAGACTTGAGACTATTTTCCTTAAGTTTTCATAAGCAAATACTTTCTTCTCTCCTCAACACTAACTGGCACCCCTCACTTTCAGATAATGACATAGGGTCCTATTTTTTGAACTCTTCCTGATTTAAAATCACCATCCATTAACTAAACTGTCTTGGAAAAAGAAAATCCTGTCAACCTTCCAAATCCTGGTTCTAGTATTACCCAACACCCAGGAACATCCCTGTCCTTGAGTTCTATAAGGCAACCTTGTATTCTTATCATAAACTTGCCCTTTCCAGGTTAGGCCAGCCAGAGGGGTGCATTATTACTCTGCTAATAGTGCACAGATAGAATGCAAGCAGATTTGTCAGTTCTTAAGAAACAGCTGATAAGCGAGTTAAATCCAAGTACCACAGCTTTGTTGAATCCTTCCTTTCATTTCTAGTCAACTACTAGAACTCAGCTCTAGTCCTTCCCTCTGCCCAGCATCTCTCACATCACATCCTAGAACAGAAGTCATTAATCTGAGGTCAAGAGTTCTATCGAAAAACCTTCTGCCCTGGCTGCTGTAGCTCAGTGGATTGAGCACAGGCTGCAAACCAAAGGGTCGCCGGTTTGATTCCTGGTCAGGGCACATGCCTGGGTTGTAGGCCAGGTCCTCAGTGGGGGCCATGTAAGAGGCAACCACACACTGATGTTTCTCTTCCTCTCTTTCTCCCTCCCTTCCCCTCTCTCTAAAAATAAATAAATAAAACCTTTTTTGAAAATTAAAAATAAAAATATAGTATTTTTTAAACCATTATCCTTCCAACTCTTAGAGCATTAGTGAGGTACAGGACCCACAGAGACATTAGCAGGTAGGATATCTAAATGAGCTCAAATATGCGTATCTTAGTCTCATTTGTTCCTCCAACAGAAAGGCTGTGGAAAGAACAATAACAGTGGAAACAGTCTTAAGCTGTTCCTTGCTTATTTCTGCTGGGATAAGAATATGAGCAGTTAAGATTAAAACTCTCTTGTTTACTCCTTCTATAGAAGAGTAGCCTGAGAAATTCTATGTAATTCTTTAAGAAGGAAACCAGCAGCATTTTTGAGGGAAGCCCTGAAATGTAACAACATATGTTTACAATTCAGGAAAGTAGAGGGTTGCTTTTTTTTTTAATGGGATTAAAATTATTTTCCATACTATGTTCTGTAGTATTAGGATTCTATTATGGTTATACAGAAGCTCCTTAGGGAATTCAAGTTTATTTTTAAAAAGTCAATTCTGAAATATCTAGGGGCCACAGTGCTCAAGAAAGCCGAAGAAGTAGGGCTCAAGGCCAACCAACCAGAAGAGAGCCTCTACATCAAAGGTGCAAGGAGCAGAATCTCAAAGAAACCAGAATTGGGGGAGGTCCCACTCAAAGCATTTGGAAAGCCAGGTAGCTCAGTTGATAAGAGTATCACCCCGATACACCAACCAAGGTTGTGGGTTCAATCCCTATTCAGGGCACATACAAGAATCAACCAATGAATGCATAAATAAGAGGAACAACATAAATCAATGTTTTTCTCTCTCTCAAGTCAACCAATCAATCAGTAAATAAGTAAATAAATAAATAAAATTTAAAGGGGGAAAAATAAAAAAAATAGGCAGAGATCGATTATTGCTAATTCATACTTGCCTTCCCAGCCTTGGGTGGGCTATGGTAGCAAGTACAGGTTACAGGAGGAGGAACTATTTTTAACAGTATATTCTGCTGTGATCCAGCTTACTGATTAAGCTTCTGTGTAAGATTTTATTTGGGGGAAATAAAGTTGTTCTGCTTTAAAAAAGGTTTATAATAGTCCTGACCAGTGTGGTTCAGTTGGTTGGGAAACATCCCATGAAGTAAAAGATCACTGATTCAATTCCTGGTCAGGGCACACTTCTGGGATGTGGGTTCCGTCCCTGGTTGGGGCATGTGTGAGAGGCAACTGACTGACATTTCTCTCCCTTTTTCCCTCGCTTCCCCTCTCTCTAAAAATAAATAAATAAATAAAATCTTTTTTTAAAAAAAGGTTTATAAAACACTGAAATATAGTCCAGTCAGATCGGATCGCACCTATAAACTTGAAAAAGCAAGTAAATTGGCAAGGATTAAGATACACCATTTGGTGTTGCCTTGCAATAGTTCTGGAAACAGAAAATCTTCCTTAAGCACTTCACTTTACTTTAATGTTTTAAACTATAATATGTAGGAAAGCAATAAGGACCCAATTACTGGGCATTCCCTTCCCAAAGCAAGGGGCAGAGCAAGGAAAGAATGAATAGGAGGTATAGCAGGGGAATGAATGGTGGCCGAGAGTAAAGCCAAAGCCAATGCTGGGTGAGGAGGAAATCTGCAAAAAAGAGCAACCCAGTGCGGGGAGGGATGGGGTGATGAGGTCGTCCACACATCGGGCAGTCTGGGACAGGGAATCGGTGACCAAACACGGAGAAGCCGGGCCTCAGTAAGGCAATGTTAATTTTCTGATTTTAGTAGTTATATTGTGGTTATACAGAAGAATGTCCTAGCTTGTAGGAAAACTAAAGTATTCGGGGTGATAGGGCATTAGGTCAACAACTGAACTCTCCAATAATTCATAAAAAATGTTATTTGTACTATACTTCCATAACTTTATGGTGGTTTCAAAGTTTTTTGTAATGTGCATGCAACTGGAAGAAAAATAACTACATCCTGCCTCCCCTCTTCTCAAGCAAAGAGAATTTCATAGGACAATATTAAATTGATGATACTTCACAGCCCCTTTGCAACATCATTTCATGTGCGCACTTACTGATCTCGCCAAGATTTTTGTTGTTTTCAAGTTTGTTTGGATTCAGATTTGTTATTGTTACTTAACAGTACTAACTGGATAGAACCCAGAGCATTAAAAGGGATTTTAATTCACCTTTAACCTATGCACATAAATTGAGAAGAGATAAGTTGATAAGTAAAAATACTGGGATACGAGCAGAGACAGAATGCCTACAGAGCCTGCATTCTCAACCACTGTTCTACGTTGCCTCAGAAAGAACTCCCACTCCACACCTGAACTGCGTAGCGCAGAGCTCTAACACTAACTCGGTCCCAATGAGGAGCAATCAAGAGGGCGCCATTCACGGAGGAGGCAACAAAGAGCCAGGTCTGGATTCATTCATCCAAACATGTATCCAGGACCATGTCTCATTTGGTTTTGTGTTCCCAAGGACTGGTAAACAGCAGGTACCCAAAGTTTTCTTGAATGAGTGAGCAGAGCCTTACTACGCACCAACACCAAGGTAGAGAAAGAAGGAAGAAAGCATTCTGGTCTAAAGAATGCAGAAGCAGCCACTGAGTTTCCATACAAGATGCTGGATAGATCAGAAGATGGGAGACTTTCAAAAGCCAAACTAGTGGTCCAAACTTCCTCCTTCCCGCCCAATTTCTAGAGTGATTATCTTAGAGGGATGCTACTTCCTTCCTGAACTCTAGTCATGGATCTTTTAGAAAATGGTCAAAATTGCAGGAAAGAGAAAGAATAGTAAAAAGTTTTTAAAAAACACCCGCCTGAGCATGCACGCGCGCACGCGCGCGCACACACAAATGGACTCAAACTACGAAAGCTGAAAGGAATTATGGAGCTCATTCAGCCCGTGACTCCTATTTAACTGAAAATAAACTGACAGAGATCCAGCGACTTGATGAAGGCTGTTCACAGTGAGCCACCCTGGTACTGGGCCCCAAGACCGACACTTAACTTGACTACTCCACACTGTTCTTTACACCAAAAATCCTGAAAGTCCCTTCCAAGTCCCTAATAATAATTACTAATTTTTGAGTACTTCCTATTTGCCATGTATTAACCTAAAAGCTTTACTTGTCTTAACTAATTTAATTCCCCTTTTGACCACCCTATGAAACAGGCAATTTTTTTTTTTTGCCATTTTACAGATGAAGAAACAAGACACAGAGAGGCTAAGTAACTTGCTCAAAATCACAAAAACTATGAGTGACACAGATGAAATTAAAATCCTATTTACATATTTTTCCCTTTTTAAATATTTTATTTATTTAATTTTCCAGAGAGGGGAAGGGAGGGAGAAAGAGAGGGAGAGAAACAGTATATGCGAGAGATACATCAATCTGTTGCCTCTTGCACACCCCCAGATGGGGACCTGGCCCCCAACCCAGGCATGTGCTCTAACTGGGAACTGAACCAGAGACCTTTCGGTACGCAGGCCTGCGATCAATCCACAGAGCCACACCAATCAGGGCTTTCCCTTTTTAGATTATGAAAATCGTCTGAGCATGCCCCTATCTTGCTTATCAGCATATCCTTCAAATCTCCAGTGCTAGAGATTAAGTACATATAAGTACATGTACATATAAATGTAAAGTGTAAAGTACATATAAATTGAAAACTGTCTACTCAAATACTGAAGTACTTAATTTTACCCTATTTTAAATTGCTAGTTTAAATTAATCACTTCAGCACATTTACTGATGTTTATATATCAGGCCCTGTGCTAGCAATTCATAAACCTCCTTTCGATCCTTAAAACAAGTCTACAAAGTAGATGTCCCTGTATTGCAAGAATGAATTTACTCGTCTAAAATCATAGGTAGAAAGAGACAAATCTTAGGCTATTCCAAGGGCCATTTACACTCATCACTAAACCACCCTTTTCAACATAGTCCCTGTCCTCAAAGACCACCTAGTCTGGTAGAGATAATGGTGACCAATTACAATGCAGTATGATCACAGCTAAAATAGTGACTAGGTTCAAAATACTAAGAAAATAAAAAAGAGAAGGGCCTGGGAGAAGCAGGGAGGTTTGAAAGGTGACAACATTTCATTAAGAATAAAAGAAAGGTCCTGACTGGCCCTCCCTGGGACTGCGGGTTCAGTCCCTGGTAAGGCACACACAGGACAACTGATGGATATTTCTTTCTCACAGAGATGTTTTTCTCCCTCTTTCTCCCTCCTTATCCCTCTCTCTAAAAGTAAATAAGTAAAATCTAAAAAAAAAATAAAGAAAATCCTGTAGCAGAGAACACTGTTCTTTGACCTTATTAGAATACTTATCTGTTGTCTATTTTCTTCCAATCAGCGCTCTCCTTTTTCTTCACTTTCCTCACTCTCCAGATTAGATTCCACAGTCTATTATTCAAACAATAGTGACCTTGACCTCCCTTTAACTCTGTCTCTACAGTTCACCTTTACACCACAACCCTTACACTGGTGCAGACATTAGAATCCATTCTAGCTAGGTAAAGCAGAACGGGACTTATTGCCAGTAATTATGTAGCTTACTGAATTACTACAAGAGCTAAAGAAACAGGCCCTGGTAGGACTTTCAGGAACAACCCCTAGTCTAGCAAAAAAAAAAAAAAAAAAAAGTCTCTGCCACAATCAAAAAAGTCACAGCTATCACTGCAGAAAGTCACTAAACGAGAATGCTGTTGACTAAAGAAACTCACTGCTTCTGCTATGGCACCTGCCGGAGGACTGGATACCTCTTGCCCTTCTCTGCACACTTCACTCAGTTCCACATTCAATTCCCATCTTAGGTGTAAAGGAGTCCCCGAGATCATTTTTAGTGTCCCAGAATTTTCAGTAAAAGAAAGCACATTAGAGATGGAAATGTATATTAAACCAAATCCACAGTCCTTGCCATACATGGATACATTTTCTCCAAACTTCACAAAATAGCCTGATATTGCTGGGGGAAAAACATCACGATCTCCAACTCCAAATGGGCTCTTAATTCTGCAATATCTACATTTCTCTGGTAAACTACTCCCCCACACTCTATGATGATTTCCAAATTTTCTGCAATCTTCTCAAATCTCTGACCTCCTCTCACTCTAAGTATTTCCGCCTTATACTTTATAGAGAAAATAAGAGTCATGAGAAAAGAACTCATTTTACCAATACCAAACATACAAACATCCTGTATCTACTGCCTTCATTTCCATCTTCCTTTCTGTTAAATGGATAAGTTGTCCATCTTCCCCAGCTGCTCCCTCTAACTACACTTTGGATCCCATCCATTCCCATGTACTCAATTTCTTCATCACCCTCTCGACTGGCTCCACGGTGACTTCTCGTCTCCTTTACCTTCCACACCCTCTCCTCTCCTTTACAAACTCCAGGCCCATTTCCTGACTTCTGAGACAGCATTCCTCCGATCCTGCTCTCCAGCTCTTTCTTCTCTCTCCTGCAGGCTCACACTCCTGTTCTTGACCATTTATTGTTAGAACTAATCAAGGTCCTGTCTTAAGTGATCTTATTCATATTTATGGCTCAATTACCACCAAATACAAATTGCTCTCAAATTTATATTTCAAAAAAAATATTTTTCCTAAGTTCCAACACCATATTTCAAGCTGCCTTCTGGCTGTCAAGATGACCTGTCCCTTCCCATGCGCCCCCCCAAAATGACCCCACTGCCATAAGCCAGAAACCTAGGAGTTACATTGAAGTCCTCTCTCTTCACTGCTTGACTCCAATCCATCACCAAATGCTATTGATTTTACCTCCTATAAATATCTGGAATCTGTCCAACTCTCTGCAGTTCCACCAACAATACCTCAGTCCTCGCTGCCAACAGCTCTCACCTAAGTGCATCTATCTCTCCTCCGTTTACTCACACTACTGAGTTCCTGAGGGATCAAGCCCTCTCCCCCTCCGCACCACCCACTCCTCATCAAAAATAAACCCAAAACAAACAAACAAAAAGAAAAACGCAAAATAAACAAACAAAAAAAACACCCCATCAGTCTTCCAGTAAAAGCTACAACTGTAAGGTCTGGCCTCGACCTGCCTCCGGCTTCACCTTGTACCATACTCCCCTTCCTTCTCTGCACACCGGTCACACTGGCCTCTGGGCTTTTTAGCCATTTTCCTCCCATTGTCACAGCGCCTCTGCACACGTAGTTCTTTACGGAATGGTCAGCCTCTCTTTCATCTACCTAATAGGAATTCTCCCTGCAGGTATCACTTCAGGCATCTTTCCCCAAGATAAGCCTTTCTGCTTATTTCAGGCACTCATAACAACAAGGGCCTCTCTTAGGTCGCACTTATTGTACATTTCTTAGTGAGATACTTTGTATAACATCTGTTTTCTCCACCAGACTCAAGCCCCTGAGGTCAGGGACCATGTGTGGCTCACAGTGTATCTTCCAAACTTTGCACAGTATCAGTTGGACCACTAAGAAGAAGACCCAGTGCACAGGTATGAGTCCAAATTTCTCAACGAGACTGCTCTGGAGAGGCAGGAGTCAGACATTTCTTTCATCTCTCTCTCTCTCACACAGGGGCACGGAGCAGGCCCAGTAAAAGGCTTGCTGAAACAAGTCGGCCTCCTCAGTCAGGACCCTAGTGAAGTCTGGGACACGGGTTCTTTCTCCCTGGGGGGGCGCCTGGGCGCACTGCTGGACACGGTAGGCGCTCCATGAAGTCAGCCGTCGAGGGCCCCAGGAAACCACAGAGACCCCAAAGCTCTGCTCCAGCCAAGAAAGGAACCCAGGCTACCGCATAACCGAGCTGGGCTATCTGGGCCCAACTCCAGCCCTTACAATCAAAACTTCAGCTGAGAAGGGCCAGGCTCACCCCATACAACCGACAGACCAGATTCCGCAGCCGCCCGCCCCCGACCTCCCCGATACCTACCAGTCGTCAGGTCCAGGTCTCCCAGCCGCAGCATTGCGCGAAACACCAAAACCCAGTCAGCGCGCTTCCACCCACAAGACACAGCGTGCCCAGGAGGGACTCCAGCTCGATCCACCAATCCTGGAACCGTACTCTCGTGACATCAGAAAGAGATGACCAATAACAGGAGACCATTCAGGGGGCGTTGCAAGGGGGAGTATTGGAAACTGGTTGGTTTCTCCGAACCGGAAGTTCTAGGGGAAGGACTAAATCAGAACCAATCGTGTGGTGCCTGAGAATGTCAGCGCGGTTCGTAGCGGTGCTGAGGAGAGGGCTGCCGCCATGATAGAACAGCAGAAGCGCAAGGGTCCAGAGTTGCCGCTGGTTCCAGTCAAGAGGCAGCGGCATGAGTTGCTGTTGGGAGCAGCGGGGTCTGGCCCCGGAGCGGGACAGCAGCAGGCGGCGCCAGGAGCCTTGCTGCAAGCGGTGAGTGAAGTAGCAGGCGGCCTTCGGCCCTCAGCCCACCTTCCTGTCTTCCCTAAGCTCTGCACCGGGTGATCTCACAACGGCCCTCTCCCTGCACTGCAGGGCGGAACGGGAATCTCTACCTGGAGTTAAAGCAGAAAAACACGGTAAAATCGGCTAACAGCCTGCGGATACTCCACACGTTTCCCTGTTTGACGCCCGTTCTCAGCGTCTCGACCTCCCTGAGAGGTAGCGTTGGAATTAAAGTTAAGGACGTTGATACCAAAATCGAGACCACGGTTTGTGCATCCTGAATCTTCCGGGGATTCGGCATAGAATAAACATTCAGAAAAGGGTGTAGAGTGGGTGGATGGATAATGAATGAGTGAGTGAGGAAGATTGAATGAAGGAAGGAAATGAATGATACTAGCTCGCTTTGGGACTGGGCAAGTTGCTTTTCTCTTTATTTCCCGCACTATTAACAATAACGGAAGAACAGCATTCATTGAGCCCTTGTGGTAAGTGCCTTTTTCAAATGAAAACTCCATTAATCTTAAAGAGTTAGGAACAGTTATCCATTTTGTATGTGGAAAAACAAACTTAATCTAGTAGCGATAGAAACAGATTTTAAACCCAGAACCTGTGTTCTTTACCGCATTTCTTGTAAGAAGTATTGGTCACATCTTTCCTGTGGTATTAGGCTTAGCTAAAGAAATGCGTTGTCCTCTCTCTCAACTCCTCAAGGAAATCTGGCAGGCACCACTTTCAAAATATATCTACAGTTGCTACCACTTCTACCTCCTCTTCCAAGCCATTATTACCTCCCCTGGCACTTTTGCAGTAAGGTCCCCTGGTAATCCTGTCTCTGCTCCAGTATGGTCCATCTGTTCTCACTCCAGCCAGAGGAATCCTAAACTCCAGATTATGTTACCCTCTGCTGAAAACTTTTGATGACTCTCCACTTCACTCACTGTCAAACCAAAATCCTTACAACCTTTGGTCCTCTTTGCCTTTACCTCTCTCGTCTGCCATTTTTCCATTGCTCACACTTGTTCTAGTCATGCTGGTTTCCATTCTCCTGCCTGAAATCCTTGGCATTTGCTGCTCCCTTTGCTAGAATACTCTTCTTCCAAATGTTCAGGTGGTTTGCACACTCAGCTTCTCCAAGTCTTTGTTCAAATACCACTTTTAATTAGGGCTTTCCTGACCCCCTTTAAATTGCAATACCCCATGCTCACTAACTCACATTGCTGCTTTGTTTTTCTTCATAGCACTTACCACCATCTGTAGATTTTACTTGCTTTCTCTCCTGCTCTCTGCTTCCCACTAGAACACAAACTTTGTTTATTTTCCCAGTGTCTGGCACATACTATATTTTAAGTAAATGACTAAACTGGAAACTACTAAGGAGGTTTGGGAATTACTAATAATGTACTTGTTCATCTATCTGACGAGTAAGAATATCAACCCGGATTCCAACGTATTACCCGAGCCTAGACTTAATGTCAAGACCATAGTGAAAAGGACTGTGGTCTGTTTTCCCAATAATCTGTACCCTGCAATGCTGTTAGGAAGCTCAGTTCAATTGTGCATTGGTTAAATGAGCTGGAGATTGGGGAAATGGTGTTGAGCGCCACAGGCAGGATCCCTGCAGTTGCAGAGCTTTTCTAGTGAGGAAGAAGACGAAATATGTAAACAAGCACAGAAGGCGGGTAATTTCAGCTGGTGATAAGTGCTGTGAGAGATGCAGTGGGGTTAGAGGGATACAGAGGGGAGGTTGGAGCTACCTTCATTGGAGTGGCGGAGGAAAGACTTTCTGAACAGGAAACATTTGAAAGGAGCCAACACGGGAAAATGTAAGGGAGGGGGATTCCTGTCGGGGGCAACCAGTGTGAAGATCCTGAGACAGAAATGAGTTTAACATGTTTGGGCAGTTAAAGGTTGGCTACAGGACAGGAGCTGAGTGAGGGAAGAAGAAAGTTAGTGGAAGAGGCGGGCACTGGAAACTTTAGCAGGAGAGCATCAAAAGGGAGGCACGCTTTATGTGAGAAGGGTTATAGTTCTCACTGTTCCCCTTGTCTTTTGCCTACCACCTCCCCCGCCCCAATTTTTCAGCTTCCTTTGCTGGTATGCAGTAACTACTCTGTATGTCTCTTTTTCGTGTAGGGGCCTCCAAGGTGTTCCTCCCTTCAAGCGCCAATCATGCTTCTCTCAGGACATGAAGGGGAAGTGTACTGCTGCAAATTTCACCCCAGTGGATCCACCTTAGCATCTGCAGGATTTGACCGACTGATATGTAAGGCATAGTTCTTTTTATTTGGAGTAATTACTCTCAGCCGAATAATGATTGTTTTTTAAAGTCTTTGGTGCCACAATAGGTATCAGTCTGATCACATAACAAACTGCATGGCTAACATGTTAAAATAGGGTCATGAAAATGCTGAACAGTCTTGGTTGTAGAATTCAGAGTCCAACTGGTAAATACAGAAGGAATTCTGTTACTAGTTGGAAAGTGAATTGCTCTAGTTTGAGAACATCTTCCTCATGGAGGCAGGTCTTGAGTTGATTTAGCAAGATAAGAATTCTAAGTTTAAGACTTCTGGCCAAGATGGAGGCGTAGGTGGAAACACCGTACCCCCTCTCACAACCAAGATTAAGGACAACAAATATTTATAAACAATAACACAACCAGAACACAGAAAATTGAACTACGGAAGTCAACAAACATTCAACCAGACCGGTAAGAAGGGCGGAGTTGCGAGCCGGTGGAGAGGGAAAGCAGCAGGAAAACGTGGTGGCTGCCAGGCTTGGGAGCCCCAGGAGGTGCGTAGGTGGCGTGGAGCTTGCAGACCCCAGACTCGGGGAGGAGACAAGCAG
>PVKM010020401.1:0-23385 GCA_004027735.1 Carollia perspicillata | reverse complement strand
TGTCTTGATGGCTTGGACAGAAAAGGCTCAGAAATCTGAAAGGAGAGAAATCCTAATATATTCCCCTCAGCCTGAGTAAAGTATAGTAGGCCACAAAAGTTTTAGATAGATGTAGCATGGCTTACACATCTTCCTCCAGATAAGCCATTCTTAAGCCCCCTCTGTCCTGGTCATGGACAAGTATTCATCTGTGGGAACAATCTAGCCTTTTCAGCTTTGCCCATTAACTGGACGGGATTATGTGTCTTAGTTACCTTGCTACCAGATATAAATGTCCTTCCCAGCGATGAGCCTGTTCCCATTCCCAGCCTCAATCACATTGCTGGATGGCAGAAGAGTGCCCTGGCATTCATTCCCCTATTAGTTGGATTAGGTGTCTCTGGAGCAGTAGCTACAGGGACTGCTGGATTAGGAGTTACAGTCCACTAATATACAAAACTTTCCAAACAATTGATTGACGATGTCCAGGCCCTATCCAGCACTATTAATAATATCCAAGATCAATTAGATTCCCTAGCAGAAGTAGTCCTCCAATATAGGAGAGGCCTCGATTTGCTTACTGCAGAGCAGGGAGGTATCTGTTTTATTTACAGGAATGCTGCTGTTTCTATGCCAATAAATCAGGCATCATCTGAGACAAGATAAAGAAGCTACAAGAAGACCTAGAAAAAAGAAGAAAAGAACTTTCTGAACACCCATTTTTGGGGTGGACTCAATGGTATTCTCCCTTACCCCCTACCCTTCATAGGACCCTTAGTTACTATCACACCCATCCTTTCCTTTGCCCCTTGGATTCTTAGACGCGTGACCAATTTAATCAAAGACCAGCTTAATGGTGTATTGGGGAGACCTGTTCGGGTACACTATCATCAATTAGAAATGCTGGAATAAAGAGTAGACCGAGCTGTACAGCTACTTGAGTGTTTGTCCACGATTCTCACCAGGTTCCCCTCCTACGGGAGCAGCATAATCCTCGAAATTATGCTTCACAGCCAAAGAGCTGTGATAGACACCACTGGGTGCAAGGCAAAGCACTGCAAGGAGAAGGCCTCAATCACGGGCCTTTTGAGTCTCCTGAGAGGCAAGCCGGCTTGCATAGAAGTTAGTACCCAAATCCTCTCCTCCGCAAAAGGTACTCCAGAGCTCAGGATGAGCTCAGGGGGAGCCAGGCCTCTACCTCCCCCAGTTGGTTAACGTCTATTTCAAATATAGCCCCTCCACCTCTAGTAAACAAAAAGGGAGGAGATGTCGGGAACCTGGGCTGGACAAATCTGGCCTTTTCGGCTGATGCGATCAGCGCGGGGGGGGGTTTACACTCCTCAGAAGCTGCAAAACACAGCGGGTGGTCTTCCTGTTTGTTGCCAGTTACAGGTAGCCCAGCCCCTGCCAAGAGCATGTGCAGAGTACGAACACAGGCTACCAATCAGAGTATAAGACGTACCCCGGCATGCGCGCAGTAACCTATCAAGAAGTGCTCCTTTGTGTACCCCTCACCAATCAAGTAGCGATACACTCCCCCTTCGCCCCCTCTTATAAGTCTTTACCCGGAAATAAAATTTTGCAGCTTGATCAGAACTTATTGTCTTGCTGCCATTCTTTGCACCTCTTGTCTCCCTCACTCATTTGCTCCATATAGGTGGTCGAATCCTCGTTGACGCTCTGCAGGCCAGAGCACCCTGTGTGCTACCCTCCCTATTCACCCAGTCTCACCCCAAGTGGCTGTTTTTTGTTTCCCCAGAAGAAATAAAGTCCTGAAAGTGAAATGTTTTGCTGATGTGGAAGAGGTGAAACAAAAATGGCAGGAGCACTAAAGGACTTCAAAATTGATGAGCTCAGAAAATGTTTTGAGCAGTGGAAAAAAGCATCTCAATACGTCTATTGCATCAAATGGAGAATACTTTGAAGGTGACTGAAATTTAAACACGAAAGAATAAATATTCTTTCTACACAGTTTTTCATAAATGAATTCCGAGTTTTTTGGTTCCCCCCTGTATTAGAAGATAACCAAATGAGTCCTTAACATTAAAAAGTCTTCTGCATTTCTTAAAATATTAAAAACAAAATTGTCTTATGACTTAGTGATTTCACATCTCAGACTATATCCTGAAAAACCTGAGACACTAACTTGAAAGAATATATACATCCCTGTGTTCATTGTAGCATTATTTATAGTAACCAAGATATGAGAGCAACCCAAGTGCCCATAAAAACATTGTGGTATGTATACAAAAATGAATGAAATCTTACCTTTTGTAACAGCATGGTGGACCTAGGATGTATTATGCTAAATGAAATAAATCAGAAAATGACAAAGGCCATATGATTTCATTTATATGTGGAATCTAGAGAACAAACAAACAAATAGAATAGAAATAGACTCATAAATACAAAGAACAGACTGACAATTGACAGCGGGGAAGGAGTTTAGGGCTGAGTGAAAAAGGTGAAAGGATTAAGAAGTACAAATTAGATTTCCAGTGGAGGAGTGAGCTGAGAGATGGTGTGGTTGGAGACTGACAGCGCTTGCAGCACGGTGACCAACTGACTGAAGAGCAGATTGTACAATGAAAAGAATCTTTTTCACTATTTGACAATGATGGTGATGGAAATACAACAACAAAGGAATTGGGAACTTTAATGAGGGTCTTTGGCAGAACCCCACAGAAGCAGAGTTAATGTACATGATTAAGGAAGTGGATGCTGATGGTAACGGCACAGTTGATTCCTGGAATTTCTGACAATCATGGCAAGAACAATGAAAGACACAGACAGTGAAGAAGCAATTAGAGTAGTATTCCACATGTTTGATAAGG
Organism: Carollia perspicillata; assembly: GCA_004027735.1. NCBI lineage: Eukaryota > Metazoa > Chordata > Mammalia > Chiroptera > Phyllostomidae > Carollia > Carollia perspicillata. The sequence continues at coordinate 20,572 of PVKM010020401.1, read as the reverse complement.
ACAGCATTGGCTATACTAGTGCTGCAGAGCTTTGTCATGTGATGAAAAACCTTGGAGAGAAGTTAACAGATGAAGAGCTTGATAACATGATTAGGCAAGCAGATATTGATGGTGGTGGTCAAGTAAACTATGAAGAGTTTGCACAAATGATGATAGCAAAGTGAAAGCCTTGTACAGAATGTTAATTTTCTTGTACAAAAATGTTTATTTGCTTTTCTTTGTAACTTATCTCTAAAAGGTTTCTCCTACTGTTAAAAAATATGCATGTGTAATTCAGCAAAGTGGGAATAGAAGGAGCATACCTCAATATAATAAAAACCATATACAAGAAACCTACTTGGTTGAGCCAATATTATACTCAATGGGTAAAAACTAAAAGCTGTCCCCTTAAATTCAGGAACAAGACAGGGATGTCTGCTTTCACCACTCTTATTCAACATAGAACTGGAAGTTCTAGCAACAATGATCAGACAAGAAAAAGAAAAAGCATACAGATTGGAAGGGAGAAAGTAAAGCTGTCATTATTAGCAGATTACGTGATACTGTACATAGAAAACCCTATAATCTCCACCAAAAAACTACTCAACCTAATAAGTGAATTTGGCAAAACAGTAGGATACAAAGTCGATATTCAGAAATTGATGGCATTTTTGTACACCAACAATGGAATATCAGAAATAGAAATCAGGAAAAAAAAACCATTTACTATAGCAACAAGAAAAATAAAGTACCTAGGAATAAATTATTTATTTATCTATTTATACAATTTTAATTGTTGTTCAAGTACAGTTTTCTGTCTTTTACTCCCATCCCAGTCCACCCCCCCCACCCAGTGCTCCCCACCTCCCTCCCATTTCCACCCGGCTTAGTTTTTGTCCATGTGTCCTTTATACTTGTTCCTGTAATCCCTTCCCCTTTTCCCCTGAAATTCCCTCCCCTCTCCGCTCTGGTTACTGTCAGCCTGTTTTCAATGTCTTTGGTTATATTTTGCTTGATTGTTTGTTTTGTTGTTTAGGTTCCTGTTAAAGGTGAGATCATATGGTATTTGACTTTCACCACCTGGCCTGTTTCACTCAGCATAATGCTTTCCAGTTCCATCCATGCTCTTGCAAAGGGTAGGAGCTCCTTTTTTCTCTCTGCTGCACAGAATTCCATTGTGTATATGTACCATAGTTTTTTGATCCATTCATTTACTGATGGGCACCTAGGTTGCTTCCAACACTTGGCTATTGTAAATTGTGCTGCTATGAACATTGGGGTGCATAGGTTCTTTTGGAATGGTGTTTCAGGGTTCTTGGGATATAATCCTAGCAGTGGAATTGCTGGGTCAAATGGCGCATCCATTTTTAGTTTTCTGAGAAAATTCCATACTGTTTTCCATAGTGGATGTACCAGTCTACAATCCCATCAACAGTGAACTAGGGTCCCCTTTTCTCCACAACCTCTCCAACACTTGTTGTTTGTTGCTTCGTTTATGATGTCCATTCTGACTGGTGTGAAGTGGTATCTCATTGTGGTTTTAATTTGCATTTCTCTGATGGCTAGCGATATTGAGCATCTTTTCATGTGTCTCTGAATCCTCTGTATGTCCTCCTTGGAGAAATGTCTGTCCAAGTCCTTTGCCCATTTTTTAATTGGGTTACTTGTCTTCTTAGAGTGGAGTTGCCTAAGTTCTTTGTATATTTTGGAGATTAAACCCTTGTCTGAGGTATCATTGGCAAATATATTTTCCCCTATATTTGGTTCCCTTTTTATTTTAATGCTGTTTTCTTTAGCTGTGCAGAAGCTTTTTATTTTGATGAGATCCCATTTGTTTATTCTTTCTTTTATGTCCCTTTCGCTAGGGGACATATCAGTAAAAATGTTGCTGCATGAAATATCTGAGATTTTCCTGCCTATATTCTCCTCTAGGACTTTAATGGTGTCATGGTTTATATTTAAATTTTTTATCCATCTTGAATTTATTTCTGTGTATGGTGTAAGTTGGTGCTCGAGTTTCATGTTTTTGCATGTAGCTGTCCAGTTCTCCCAACACCATTTGTTGAAGAGACTATTTTTACTCCATTTTATGGTGTTGCCCCCTTTGTCGAATATTAACTGATTGTAGTGACTTGGGTTTATTTCTGGGCTCTCTGTTCTGTTCCATTGGTCTATGTGCCTGTTTTTATGCCAGTACCAGGCTGTTTTGATTATAGTGGTATCAGGTATTGTGATCCCTCCTACTTTGCTCTTTTTTTTCTCAGAATTGCAGCTGCTATTCGGGATTGTTTATGGTTCCATATAAATTTTTGAAGTGTTTGCTCTATGTCTGTGAAATATGCCATTGATACTTTAATAGGTATTGCCTTGAATCTGTAAATTGCTTTGGGTGGTATGGACATTTTGATGATGTTAATTCTTCCAATCTATGAACACAGTATATGTTTCCATTTGTTTGTGTCTTCCTTGATTTCGTTCTTCAGTGTTGTGTAGTTTTCTGCATACAGGTATTTTATCTCCTTGGTTAGGTTTATTTCTAGGTATTTTATTTTTCTTTTTGCTATATCAAATGGGATTTTTTTTCTTGATTTCTTCTTCTGCTGTTTCATTGTTGGTATACAAAAACACCTTTGATTTCTGGATATTGACTTTCTATCCCGCTGTTTTGCTGGATTCATTTATTAGGTCGAGCAGTTTTTGGGTGGAGTCTATAGGATTTTCCATGTACACTATCATGTCGTCTGCAAACAGTGAAAGTTTTGTTTCCTCCCTAGGAACAAATTTAACCAAGGGGGCAAAAGACCTGTACTCAGAAAACCATAGAACACTGAAGAAAGAAATTGATAAAGATACAAATAAATGGAAGTGTATACTGTGTTCACGAATTGGAAGGTTTAACATCATTAAAATGTTCATAATACCCAATGCCATCTATAGATTCAATGCAATTCCAATGAAAATACCAATGGCATATTTCACAACGTAGAACAAATGTTTAAAAATTTTGTGTGGAACCAAAAAAGGCATCAAATAGCCTCAGCAATCTTAAGAAAGAAGAACAAAATAGAAGGGATCACAATACCTGATGTCAAACTATACTACCAGGCCACTGTAATCAAAACAGTCTGGTACTGGTATAAGAACAGACACATAGATAAATGGAGCAGAATAGAGAGTCAAGAAAAAAACCCAGGTCAATACAGTCAGTTAATATTTGACAAAGGGTGCAGAAACATAAAATGGAGCAAAAATAGCCTCTTTAATAAAAGGTGTTCAGAAAGCTGGACTGGGAGATGAAAAAAAAATGGAACTAGACCACCAACTTACACTATACACCAGAATAAACTCAAAATGGATGAAAGACTTAAATAGATGTTGTGATACCATACAAGTCCTAGAGGAAAACATAGGCAGGAAAATTTTAGATATACCATGTAGCAATATATTTGTCCTAGGGCAAAGGAAATAAAGGCAAATGTAAACAAGTTGGACTATATAAACTTAGAAGTTTCCACATGGCTAACGAGACCATCATCAGAATGAAAAGGAAACTGACCATATGGGAGAACATATTTGCCAATGACACATGGGGAAAAAGTTTGATCTCCAAAATATATAAAAAACTCGTATGACTCAACACCAGGAATACAAATCATCCAAGTAAAAAATGGGCAAAGGCCCTGGCTGGTGTGGCTCAGTGGACTGAGTGCCGGCCTGTAACCAAAAGGTCGTAGTTCAATTCCCAGTCAGAGCACATGCCTGAATTGTGGGGCAGGTCTCCAGTGGGGGGCATATGAGAAGCAACCACACACTGATGATCTTTAAATAAAATGGGCAAAGGACCTGAATGGACATATCTCCAAGGAGGACATCCAGATGGCCCATAGACATATGAAAAGATGCTCAACTAGCTATCAGAGAGATGCAAATTAAAACCACAATGAGATATCACCTCACACCTGTCAAAATGACCATCATAATAAATGAATAAACATCAAGTGCTGGTGAGGATGCAGAGAAAAGGGAACCCTAGTGCACAGTTGGTGGGAATGCAGACTGGTGCAGTCACTGTGGAAAACAGTATGGAATTTCCTTAAAAAACTAAAAATAGAACTGCCTTTTGACCCAGCAATTCCATAGTTGGGAATATACCCTAAGAATCTTGAATCACCAAAAGAACTTATGCACCCTTAAGTTCATTGCAGCACAATATACGATAGCCAAGTGCTGGAAACAGTGTAAGTGCCCATCAGTAAATGAGTGGATCAAAAAACTATGGTACATTTACACAATGAATGTTACTAGAGACTATTATGCTAAGTGAAATGAGCCAGCTGGTGGAAGACAAATACCATATTATCTCACGTATAAGAGGAATCGAATGAACAAAATAAACTAACAAACAAAATAGTACCACTGGCATGGAAACATGGAACAGACTGATGGTGACCAGAGGGGAGGAGGGAGGAGGGCTAATGGTAGAAAGAGGGGGAAGGGACTAGTCAAAGAGCATGTATGAATGACCCATGGACATGGACAACAGTGTGGGAATTGACTGCAGGAGTGGGGGATGGGGTGGGCAAAGGAGGGCAAAGGGGGAAGAGTTGAGACAACTGAAATATAATAACAACAAAAAATGATAAAAATATGCATGTATAATAATTAGGACTTCATTCCTCCATGTTTTCTTCCCTTATCTTACTGTCATTTTCCTGAAACCTTATTTTAGAAAACTGATCAAGTAACATGTTGCATGTGGCTTACTTTGACTATATCTAAGCCCTTCTGCACATCTAAACTTAGATGGAGTTGGTCAAATGAGGGAACATCTGGGTTATGCCTTTTTTAAAGTAGTTTTTTGAAGGAACTGCAAGTGTGTTGTTGAAGTGTGGAGTTGAAACTCTGTGTGGCCTATAAACAGTCAACAATATATTTTGCTGTGTATAAAGCACACCCACGTTTCGTGCACATCATACACAGGATTATCATATCCTTATTATACCCATGGTATGTAATCACTGTGCCAAAGTATAATGCACATCCTTATTTTTCCCTCAGAAATTTGGGTAAAGAGCTCATTATACACAGCAAAATACAGTACTCAAAATTTGCATTATTGCAAAATGGGTGTACTTTCCAGGTACTCATATACTATTTTTTGTACTGCTGGTCCTATACCAGAAACATTTTCTTTTATTGTTACTTGATTTTTAAATATTTTTTAGTCATCGAAAGAAAATCCGCCTGCAGAGCCCCCTGTCCGCCATGGATGAAAATAATACTACCAAGACATGATCTGCTTGGGGAGGAAAGGTGGCTGATCTCTCAAAGAAGAAGGGCGATGAGTCCTTACCTCAATGGTATTTATTAGGTTCATAACACACAGGGATACAGGTAAAGCTCATCAACCAATGTCAAGCAGTAAGGGTCAAACAATAGATAACAAAGAACTCTGAGTGCCTATTTTGAGTCAGGGTCAGATAGCTAAAGAGCTACAAAACTTTGAGGAACAAATTCACTTCTTGCTTGGATCCTTATTTAATTGAGAGCATTCTAAACAAAAGCAGGTTTCACAGGATTTTACATATTCTTTCTTAGGCCTGATTGCCCTAAGGAACCCGCCCTTTCCAGCACAGGGTGGTACCCACCACCAGCATGGTCTCAGGCTTAAGTCAGGCGGGGAAGTAAGGCAACCAAGAGATTAGGAGACTTCTTGCAGACAGAATGAAGACTCAGGCTATGTCAGAATAGCCAGGGAGTGAGGGTACATCACCCCCTCTTTGCTGCAGCCCCCCTGAGTCCCTCCTTGAGGGCCTCCCAAGTGATCGTGTCTGCCTTAGGTTGCCCCCCCTCTGAGGGGTCTTACCCATCATTGACTAACCGACCAAGCATTAGGAGCCAGAGATGGATGAAGCAGAAGCAGTGCTCCTGCTGGGGAGATAAACTCTGTCTCCTTAGTGGCTCACAGTCTAAAGGTCACTCACTCAGCCTTAGCCATGGGGGCTTTACAGCTCCTGAAACCAGGCAGAGTGGTTCCCAACACAATATCATAATAACTATGTATCAGGCCAGGTGGGTACTTGAAATATTGGGAGAACCACTCTGTAAAGTACACGATTGTCTAACCATCATGCTGTACACCGGAAACTAATACAGAAAAGTAATGAATGTAAACTGTAACTGAAAAAAACAAGTTTTCAGATGGGTTCCATTACAGGTACAGTAAAATAAAAAATCTTAACATGGCCCACTGGGTTGGGCAAACCCTGCCTCCAGCCTGTACCTACAGCCTCATTTCATGCTGCCCTACACCTTGATGGCTATTATAAATTGCAATAGTTCTCACCCACTTCACAAAAGACAGCCTGTCCCAGATATCTTTTGATAACCAAACTCTGATTACATGTCCAGAGCCCACAAAACACAAGAATGCTGTTTCTTGCTATGAAGAGATAGTTTGTATTACAGGACTCAAAGATGCCTTGAACATGTGCATTTTTCCATGTATCATAATATGGCTTTTGATGAGACTTTACAAAAATACTACCTACCAACATTAGTTTCCTCAGGCCATGTGATCAAATTTCCCCATGAATGGTTCCTTGTCAATTTTTTTATGGATACTGACATAAATGGGAATTTTGTACCAATTCTGGAGTTTCTTTGACATATTCTTTGATAGCTGTCTCATCACTTAGTCCCTTAAAGTAATTTCTCCTTAGATTTCTCTTTGTAGATGACCCCACTCTTTTACTAGAATCTCACCCTCACCTAATCCCATTTCACCAATCATATAACCACCTACTTCTGGCTGACTTCTTATTTTGCCCTTTTCCTCTCCATTTTTACAAGTGGTGGCCACCAGTGGCAGAGACCTCTGATCCTGGTGGCAACAGTATTACAGCAACTGTGGAATCACTTTCAAGCTCCCTGGGCAAATGATATGTTTTCTTTCTAGTTATGAGGATGATTGGGAATTCATTTCCTAATGACTCAACTTCCTCTTTGCAATGTGAGAGGAGGGGAAGCAAAGGCAAAAACCCTGGCCTCTAAACTCCCTCTTAGGCTTTAACAAGATGTGTTTACTAAAGAAAAAATTTAGAATGTCAAACCAAGCCAAACAAAATCCCAGGGCTAAAGTTAGGTTTTTTCTTATCCACTCATCTGGAAAAGTAAGTGGTGATGGTAGTGGGCCTGGTAAAAATGACCCTAGTTAACATCAAGAATATGCAATTTCTCCAAGTTCATTTCTGGTTAGCCCAGTTTGGTCTGCTTTACCACATACATGCTCTTACTGATGTGCATTTAGAACCATCAGGTCTCTGAAGCAAATATGACAATCTTCTAAACACTCATTAGCTTGCTTAGTAATTTTAGGAAAATGGGCACCAGGATTGGCACTGGAGCACTCCAAAATTCAACCACAGGAAGGTTGTTGTGGAGTGATGCTTTCCGAGGGGCCATTTCTCTGGGAATACTTGCCTGAACCAAATGGAAACCATCTGGCCAAGTGAACTCATTGTCATGAGCTAATAACACTACAGTAGTTACATAAAGATTTAAAGGGCTAGGTTTTTTGTGGGGGGGGAGAACATTGTAATAATCATCCATTCTTATTTCATTCAGTTTGTGGCTGATATTTTAGATCAAATTAAAAGTGATCATTTTTCTTTTTAAATACATTCTGCCCCTCAATATTATTGGTTTTCAAAAGTGCATCTGACCATCTTTAATTCATGTAGTAAGATAATGATGATAAAAATGTTAAGAAAGAGTAGGCATTTTTCCAATCCCATGAGTAAATTTCCACCCAAAGCAGTTCTGGCAGAGGGTTTTATTTTATGTATTAACCCATTTTAGACATTCTGGAAACAGCTTGGGTTACTTGATGTAATAATAACTATCAGTTATTAAAAATAGGACATATACCTTGTAAAGTATATATGCCGAGCATTTTCTGTGTGCTATATCTCATTTAATCTCTGAATGGTAAATAGTATAATTATTACCTTTATTTTACAGGTAAAGAAACTAAAGCCCAGAGGAAGTGAGTAATTTGTCCAAGGCATGATGAGTGTTAATCCACAGAGTGGGACCTAACTAAGGTCTTTCTGGTGCTAAACACGTAGTCTGTGTGCTATGTGCAGTGTAGGCAACTGTGCTTATTTTATTTCTTCACTCGAAACTGCCAGGGAGATAAAAATAAGCCTTACTCTTACAAAATCATTCTTCAAAAGGAGCTTAGATAAAGTAAAACACAAACTTACTAAATTCTAATCCTTTAAAAAACAACTTATTATTCTGAAAAATTTGTCTTATAATGAGATAACTTGGGCTTAGTTGTCTGAGATAATACTATTTGCAACTTCTGGTCAAGGCGGCAGCATAGGCAGACATGGCTCACATCTTTGTATAATCACAACAAAACTACAACTAAAATATAGAACAACCATTGCTCAGGACTGACAGATATTGAGTTGAATGGAAGTCTGACAACTACAGAATTAAAGAAACCATATCTATCCAGACAGGTAGGAGGGGTGCAGATGGGGAATGGGCTGGTCCTACATTGTGTGGTGGCTAAATATTTGAGAGGGATATCTCGGGAGCAAGGAGTCCCAGCCCCACACCCAGGCCCAGGTGCAGTGCCAGGAAGATAAGTCCCCACAACTTCTGGCTATAAAAACCAGTGGGAATTGAGTCAGTGGAAGAAATTTCTGGAGCCCCAGGCAGTTCCTCTTAAAGAACATATACATGGACTCACCTACTCAGCCTTACTCCTTCTGGGCTCTGGTGCTGGGGAGGTGGCTTGAGGGGCACCAGTGGTGTGCAGGGGGAGGCTGAGGCCTGGAATCAAGGTAGGTAGAGGTGATTGTCCCTTTTCTGGGTCCTCTTCCCAGAGAGCCTGCATACTTGTGCCGTATTTAAGATTCCATCAGCCTCGCTTAACACTGTTTGATCCTCCTTGGAGATCCCCAGAGACTCTGCCTTACCCAACTAAAGGATCCACCCAAGCACTTTCCCATATGAATGGCTTCTCTTGGCTTGCTTATGTTTCACAACTTCCTAAATCCTCTCAAACAAGCAACAGCTGGCCTTAGTGAGTCCCAGGTCTGTCACTAGCACCCTAGATTCACAGTTTGGCCTTGTCTGGAAGTCTCTAAGGCCAACAGCCATCTCAGATAGCTTTATAATTCAGTCAGGGTGGCCCTGGACAAAACAGGTATAGGCTGATCTTGGCTGGCACCACCTGGGAAACCCCAGGGGCAGCATACTCAGCAGATAGCCACAGACCACATTGGAGTACAACTACCCTGTCTCTACACAGCTGATCCTCCACAGAGAGTGGAGGTTGGTGGTAAGTGGTCACATCCAGTCCTTGCAGCTGGCTGGCCTGGATAAATCCCTCCCATTGACCTGCTAACAGCAACCAAAGCTCAACTACAAGAAGAGGGTGTCCTCAGCCTGCTCTGGCCAGCAGAGCGGTCAACGAGGATTCAGCCACCTGTATGAAGCAAATGAGGGGGACAAGAGGCGCAAGGAATGGCAGCAAGACCATAAGTTCTGATCAAGCTGCAAAATTTTATTTTCGGGCAAAGACTTATAAAAGGGGGGGAAGGGGAAGCGTATCGCTACTTGATTGGTGAGGGGTACACAAAGGAGTGCTTCTTGATAGGTTACTGTGCGCATGCTGGGGTACGTCTTATACTCTGATTGGTAGCCTGTGTTCGTACCTGCGCACGCTCTTGGCAGGGGCTGGGTTAGCTGTAACTGGCAACAACAGGAAGACCAACCGCTGTGTCTTGTAGTTTCTGAGAAGCATATACCCCCGAGCTGATAGCATCAGCCGAAAGGCCAGATTCTGCCCAGCCCAGGTTCCCGACATCAACCCACACAGAGGGTGCACCTCAAGTACCCAGCTTTGGTAATAGAGGAGGCAGTGCCACCGGAACCTACAGGACACCAACTACATTAGGCTACACTACTGAGACATGTAGTCAAAGCAGCTCTATCTAATACATAGAAACAAACACAGGAAGGCTGCCAAAATGAGGAAACAAAGAAACATGTCTCAAATGAAAGACAGGTCAAAACTCCAGAAAAAGAGCTAAACGAAGTGGAGACATGCAATCTATCAGATGCAGAGTTCAAAAAACTGGGTATAAGGATGCTCAGGGAACTTTGTGAGGACCTCAGCTGCATAAAAAAGATCCACTCAGAAATGAAGGATACACTAATTGAAATAAAGAATAATTTACAGGGAAATAACAGTAGAGTGAATAAAGCCAAGAATCAAAGCAATGATGTGGAACATAAGGAAGCAAAATATAACCATGCAGAATAATGAGAAGAAAAAAGAATCAGAAAAAATGAGGCTAGTGTAAGCAGCCTGTGGGACAACTTTAAGCAATCTAATGTTCATTTCATAGGGATGCCAGAAGGAGAAGACAAAGAGCAAAACATTGGAAGTCTATTTGAAAAAATAATGAAAGAAAAATTCCCTAATTTGATGAAGGAAATAGATATGCAAGTCTGGGAAGCACAGAGTCCCAAACAAGATGGATGCAAAGAGACTCCCCCCTCCAAGACACATCTTAATTAAAATGCCAAAGGTTAAAAATAATAAGATGGGAAGGGCCTGTGGGAGAATGGGTGATAGGTGAGGGGATTAAGAAGTACAAATAAGTAGTTACAGAATAGCCATGGGGATATAAAGTACAGTATAGGAAAAGGAGTAGACAAAGAATGTACATGCATGATCTGTGGATATGAATAAGGGTGTGGGGATTGCCTGAGGGAGTTGGGGGTGCTGGGTGGAGGGAGCAAAGAGGAAAATTCAGGACAATTGATTTTTATGTAATAGCATAATCAATAAAATATAATTAATAATACTATTTGCATACTTAGACAATGGTTACTTATGGTCAGGCCCATCCAAGAGAATTTTATAAATACAAGTCTTTTGTTCACTTTAGAGTACTATTCCTTTGGTGATCTCTGTATATGGTAATTTCCAGGGTTCTTTTTAGCTAGAATTCAGAAAATTCATCAACTTAAAAATACCAATCAATTAAAACAAGATAAAATATAAAATTCATGGAAAGAGTTCTCTTATAGCCAAAATTGTTTCAATGAATAGTTTATATTAGTCTGGATATAACAGTAGAAAATTGTAATGGTGGAAAATTTAACCCACCCCATCATTCTTTTGACATTGTTTCTGTAAGTGCTGACTCTGACTAATATGTAGCTTGTAGATGAACAGCATGTTTGTATAAGAATCCTAGAAACTAAATTCAGAAGATATAGACTCTGACCTTCAAGCATCCCAGCTTTGGGAAATTTGCTGACCTTCAACGGTAGAGTCAGGATGACGTGAAGTGAGGATGACGTGGACCCAGGATGACTAAACCAGGATGACGCACTCCAGACCATCACTTGCCTTATTGGATTGGACTGTGCTGGTCTGCATGTAGAGAACTTTTCTATTTCCTTCCTTGGTCTCTTTGCTCTGTCTTCCCTCTCCCTCTTTATAAAAACCTCTGCTTCCACTAAGAGGAGGAGATGGCCTTTGAGACATGAGTCCCCCATCTTCCAGGCTGCTGGCACCTGAAAATAAACCACTTTCCTTTACATTGGCACCTGCCTCTCCAGTAGTGGCTTTCATAGCAGCAGGCAGCTGGACCTGCTTTTGGTTACATGGACTCTTCAGTTATTGTGACAGACACTCAACTCAAATCAGATTAAAGAAAAACAATTTCAAGCCTCATGCAGTTGAGAAAGATTCTGCACAGGCTTCTGTAATGAAAAGTCGAGCTGTAAGGACTAGGGTGTTGAGCCCCAAACCAGGGAACAATGTCATCAGGTCTGTCCTCATGGATACCTGTCTTCCATCTCTGCCATCTCTGCTTGGCTTCCTTCTGCAGACTGGCACTTTCCACAGGATGGTAAAGGGGGTCAGTAGAAGTTTAGGCTGTATCTCAGCTTGCAAGACCCAGGGAAAGAGCTTGATCTGCCTCTTGTGAATCTCTTTCCATCACCGTGCAGTTATTGAGAATGACCAGGCTTGTGGAATATACCCACACCTGGGTCTAGGAACGGGATCCAGTCCAGTTACCTGACAAATAGGAATGGGACCAAATATGCTGAGCAGCTAAAAGCAAAACTGACCACAGACCATTGTATGCCCAGTCTGGTATCAGATGTAATTCCTTTAGAATGGAATCTACTGTATTTTGCGGTGTATAAAGTGCACCTGCAGTTTTGTGCACATTATACATGGGATTATTATATGCATTGTTATACCCATGGTATATAATCATCATACCCATGTATAATGTGCACCCTTATTTTTTCCTCAGAGATTTGGGCAAAAAGTGTGCATCATACACAGCAAAATATGGTAATACTTTTCTACCAGTTAGGTTATATTACACGTTGTTCCCAAAGTAAACAACTTCAAGACTCAATAGCTCACAATACTGTAAGATTTATTTCTCCCTCATGTTACATGTTGGTGAGGTTCAGCTCTGTGTCTCCTTCTATTGTGTTTCACCTGCAACTGAGTGTACCACCAATCATTCCTGATGCTTCCCGCTCTGCGGGTTAAGAGCCCAGCTCTCCATGTTACTGTCTTCACTTCAGACACTGGCTATACCTCATGGGTTCCAAGGACACATACACTTTTTACCAACTGACTATAAATTAGAGGTTTCCATAACTCTCTCAGGTTTGATAATCTCTGAGAATGACTCAAGGAACTCAAGATAGTGTTATTTATTTATTTATTTATTTATTTATTTATTTATTTATTTATTTATGTTGTTCAAGTACAGTTGTCTTTGTTTTCACCCCACCATGCCCCCTGCCCCACTCATCTCTGCCTCCCACCTTGGAACCTAGCCGCTTTGGCTTTGTCCATGTGTCCTTTATACATGTTCCTTGATGGATATTCCTCTATTTTCCCCCATTATCCCTTGCCCTACTCTCTCCTGGTTACTGTCAATTTGTTCTTTATTTCAATGTGTCTGGTCATATTTTGCTTGCGTTTTTCTTTTGTTGATTATGTTCCAGTTAAAGGTGAAATCATATGGTATTTGTCTTTTGCCACCTGGCTTATTTCACTTTAGTATAATGCTCTCCAGTTCCATCCATGCTGTTGCAAAGGGTAGGAGCTCCTTCTTTCTTTCTGCTGTATAGTATTCCATCATGTAAATGTACTATAATTTTTTGATCCATTCATTTACTGATGGGCACCTAGGTTGCTTGAAATACTGGGCTATTGTAAATTGTGCTGATATGAACATTGGTGTGCATAGGTTCTTTTGGACTGGTGCTTTAGGGTTCTTAGGGTATAATTCCAGCAGTGGAATTGCTGGGTCAAAAGGCAGTTCCATTTTTAGTTTTCTGAGGAAATTCCATACACAGTTTTCCACAGTGGCTGTACCAGTCTGCATTCCCACCAACAGTGTACCATATTTTTCAGACTATAAGATGCACTCCCCCACCCCACCCCCCAAAAAAATTAGGAGGAATCATGGTTGTTAATGCTGCTGTTGAGTTTTGTTTACATTTACATTGGTGAAATATTATGTTATTTATGTTATTAAATATTTTACCACATTTTTTGCTTCAATTTTTTTTCCTATACACCTCCTCTAAAAGTGTGTCTTATGGTCTGAAAAATATGGTATTAAGATTCCATTTTCTCCACAACCTCTCCAGCACTTGTTGTTTGTTAATTTGTTTATGATGGCCATTCTGACCAGTGTGTAGTGGTATCTCATTGTGGTTTTAATTTGCATCTATATTCAGAAATCAAAGGCATTTTTATATATGAACAACAAAATGTCAGAATCAGAAATCAGGGGGGAAAATCCCATTTGCTATAGCAACAAGAAATATAAAGTACCTAGGAGTAAACCTTACCAAGGGGGTAAAAGACCTATACTCAGAAAACTACTCAACACTGAAGAAACAAATTAAGGAAGACACAAATAAATGGAAGAATGTACCGTGTTCATGGATTGGAAGAAGATAGTGCTATATTTATCATTATATCTCCACTACAAAGGGTACACATAGGGTGAGGTCTGAGAGGGAATGGGGGGCTTCCTGCCCTCTTCTTTTGGAGTCAGTTCTCACCTTCCCAGCACTGTGTTCACCAACTGGAAAGCTCCACTGAGCTTTGGTGTCCAGAGTTTTTATTGGGGTTTCATTATGCAATCACAATAGATAAAATCATCAGCCACATGATTCAACTCAATCTCCAGTCTCCCTTCACTCCCCAGGAGTTGGATTGCTCCAGGTACAACTTTCTAATCACATAGTTGATCTTCCAGGGGTAATCAGGCCCAGTCCTGAAGCCACTAGGGGCCCACCAGAGCTGCATTGTGAACATAACAAAGTCATTCCTGTCATCCAGGAAATTTCAAGTGTTTAGAAGCTCCGTGCCAGACACATTCTTCATTTTACCACATTCACTGTAAGACTGAGGCTGAAGGAGCAGCCCCTTTCTGGGACAATGAGGGAGGAAGAAGAACAATAGTGAAATCTTCTGTTAACTCTTGAAGCTTTGGTTGGCAGATGGATTTACTCATGGTTTTTGGCTTAGGTGAGACATGTGGCCAAGCCTGACATTACTGAGGTGGGGAGATATGCCCCTCCCACAGTGAGGGGCAGCAAATGTTTTGAACAGACAATACAATATACCACAACTACTTTTATAGAAAGATAAACCTATATCACCAAAATGAAATTTTATTAGTTTGACAAATCTTATCAAAACTCTCTATAAATTTGCTTCTTGGTAGGAAATCAGAACTTTTACTAAGCACCTACAGTACAGCATTTGCTTCACATATGCTGTATTACTATGTAATTATCATACTGATTACATAAGGTATTAATTATTGTGACCATTTTATAGATATGGAGACTGTCTCGAATTATTGATTGAATAAGATGCAAATCCAGATCTGTCAGATTCTAAAGCCTCTTCCTGGGAGCTTGTTAGATGCAGAATCTGAGGGCTCCTTCCCCTATCCTCACTTGCTGACTTAGAAGTGCATTTTAACAAGATTCTCAGGTGACTAACATGTATGTTAAAGTTTGGAATTACATTACATAGAGATCTAAAAAATATATTTATTTATTTTTAGACAGAGGGGAAGGGAGGGAGAAAGAGAGGGAGAGAAACATCAATGTGTGGTTGCCTCTCACATGCCTCCTACTGGGGACCTGGCCTGCAACCCAAGCATGTGCTCTGACTGGGAATCGAACTGGCAACCCTTTGGTTTGCAGGCTGGCACTTGATTCACTGAGCCACACCATCCAGGGATGATTACATAGAGATTTGATTTCAGAAGGTATCTGAGGTATTTATTTTAATCCCCATTTATTTCACTTAAGCCTCATCACAACCCCACAATGTCAGTACTATCATCCCCACCTCTATAGGTAAAGAAATTGAATCTTGGGGAGATCAGAGTGCTAATGTAAGAACTGGAAAAGGGATAAGTCAGCCAGCAAAAGGTTCAGGGGAATTTTGGCCAAGATGGAGTCATAGGTAGACACACTATGCCTCCTTGCACAATAAAAATAAGGACAACAACAATTTAGAAACAAAAAACAACCAGTACTGACAGAAAATTGAACTGTATGGAAGTCCAAAAACCAAGGAGTTAAAGTAGACACATTCATCCAGAGCCAGGCAGCCAGATAGAGAGGGGTTTCAGCAAGGCAGCAGCTGGTGCACCCAGTGAAGCAGCAGATTGTGGAGGGGCACAATGCATAAAGTGGCTGGTGGACAGGGTGGTTCCATATTCATGCACAGATAAACTAGGCGAAACTGGGGAGCAAAACAGACTGAGCAACCCAGGGCCCCAGTGCTGGGAAATAAAGCCTCAAACCACCAATTGAAAATACCTGTGGGGGTTGAGGTGCCGGGAGAGACTCTCAGCCTCACAGGAGAGTTCGGTGGAGAGACCCTCAGGGTCCTAGAACGTACACAACCCACCCACATGGGAATCAGCACCAGAAGGGCCAAATTTGCTTGGGGGAAGTGATTGAAATCCAGCAGGGAGCAGAGCAAGCACCATTGTTCTCTCTCAGATCCCTGCCCCACATACAGCATCACAGCCCAACAGTTGGGTTACCCCAGCCTGGTGAACACCTAAGGCTCTGCCCCTCACTACATAACAGGCACATTAAGACAAAAAAAAAAAAGATCCAAATGAAAGAATAGATCAAAGCTCCACAATAAATACAATTAAGTGACAAAGAGACAGCCAACCTATCAGATGCACAGTTCAAAACACTGGTAATCAGGATGCTCACAGAACTGGTTGATTTTGGTTGCAAATTAGATGAAAAAGTGAAGGCTACACTAAGTGAAATAAAGAAAAATGTACAGGGAACCAGTAATGATGGGAAGGAAACTGGGACTCAAATCAATGGAGTAGACCAGAAGGAAGAAAGAAACATCCAATCAGAAAAGAATGAAGAAACAAGAATTCAAAAAAATGAGGAGAGGCTTAGGAAACTCCAGGACATCTTTAAACGTTCCAACATCCAAATTATAGAAGTACCGGAAGGGGAAGAGGAAGAGCAACAAGTGGAAAACTTATTTGAACAAATAGTAAAGGAGAACTTCCCCAATCTGGCAAAGGAAATAGACTTCCAGGAAGTCCAGGAAGCTCAGACAGTCCCAAAGAAGGTGGATCCAAGGAGAAACACACCAAGGCACATCATAATTACATTAGCCAAGATTAAAATGAAGAAGAGAATTCTAGAAGCAGCAAGAGATAAGAGGACAGTAACCTACAAAGGAGTTCCCATCAGACTGTCAGCTGATTTCTCAAAAGAGACCTTGCAGGCAAAAAGGGGCTGGAAAGAAGTATTCCAAGTCATGAAAGGCAAGGACCTACATCCAAGATTGCTCTATCCAGCAAAGCTTTCATTTGAATGGAAGGGCAGATAAAGTGCTTCTCAGATAAGGTCAAGTTCAAGGACTTCATCATCACCAAGCCCTTATTATATGAAATGTTAAAGAGACTTAACTAAGAAAAATAAGATAGAAAACATGTACAGTAAAAATACAGCAAAGTCACAATTATTAACAACCCCACCTAAAACAAAAACAAAAACAAAAATGAACTAAGGAAACAATTAGAACAGGAACAGAACTATAGAAATGGAGATCACATGGAGGGTTATTGGCAGGGGAGTGGGAGGAAGAGAGAGGGGAAAAAGGTACAGTGAATAAGTAGCAAAGATGGTAGGCAGAAAGTAGACAGGGTGAGGGTAAGAATAGTATGGGACATGTAGAAGCTAAAGAACTTACAAGTATGACACATGGACATGAACTAAAGGTGGGGGATGTGGGTGGGAGGGGGTGTGCAGGGTGGATGGGAGTGAAGGGGGAAAATGGGACAACTGTAATAGCATAATCAGTAAAATATATTTAAAAAATAATTGGAAAAGGTAAAAATAATTATTTTCTGGTGAAATATAAGCTCAAAATGGTATAAAATATTGCTGCCTTTAACTTTCCGTTTAGCTAATATTTAATAATCAAATAAAGATGATAATGGTAGTAATAAAGAAAACTAGCTATTTGTTGAGTGTTCACAATTTGCTAAGCACTATATAAGTGCTTTACCTTACTAAATGTAAAACAATTATAGAAGTAGAATTTATTCTCACTGACCATAACAAGTAGAAAGTGCTGACAGAACGATGGGGTGGGGGAACTCAAGAGTTGGAAAATTTTATTTTTAAATAAGAGCTAATAAGCTTAGTAATCAACTCACGTAAAAAGCTATTATTTTGGAAACTGAAGGTATGACCCATACCTTGACTCCAGGAGACCATAAGCAGTTCCACCTTTGCACCCCAGAAGGACTGTAAACAATTAAGGTGGTATCTGGGCCATTGTACTCAAGAGTGATGTCCACTGCCCAGAACACGTATAAGAAATCACTGGTCAACTGATGCAAGAATGCTGCAGCTTTTTATCTGATTAAACATTTCCCTGAATCCCAAACCCCTTACCTACATTTTCTTCTCCTTATAAAGAGTTGATTTGAAATGAATGTAGGATGGTCTGTTAAGGTACAGGCCATCTGAACAAAGCACCCATAGAGATTCAACCCCTGTCTCTGCTTATTTGTTCTGGCGGTGACAGGCAGCACAAGCACAGGCTTTTCCGGTTTCAAGGACATAAATAAACCTGGAGGTTTCACTAAAATGAAATGACAAAGTATTATTCAAGGGGTCTAAGATTTGCAAATCTGCCAATATGCCAGGTAACAGTCAGAGTGTTCCAAAGAGCAGGGGAAAAGAGTTTTTATAGTAAAGAATACATTCTTGAGGAGACTCAGTCCTGCATTCTTAACTTTTGGGTCAGTGTCGGGTGGCCTGGGTAATGGATGTCATGCTGCCTGGATTTGTGAACACTCTTCTTTCCTGAGTTCTTCGAGGGTTGTCTATAGGAGACACACACACACACACACACACACACACACACACACACACACACACCTAGGCATTGATGCACAACTTAAAAGTTGAAGTCCTTAAGCTAAAGTAAAATAAAATCTAAGCCTCATGTTTCAGGCCACTCTGATTTTTAAGTAATTGTTAGCTTGGTGGTGGTAACTCCATTTTGTTTTTTCTCTCTTTCCTCTAAAGACAAATATGAAAGGATTTGGCTTATTTATCATGACCTAACAGGTCAAAAGAAGAATGATAACTGTTGATTAATTATGTCAGCAAGACCATCTGACCATTAGCCAGTGATTCTCAGTCAGCCATGGGGTTCCCTCTAAGGGACATTAGGAACCACAGAAGGAGCCTTTTTGGTTGTCACAGTGAATGGGAGGTACAACTGGCTTTTAGTGTCTTGGGACTAGGGAGGCTAAATGTCCTGACAAGTATGGGATCCCAGCACAACAAAATACGGTCCCTCTACAAATGCCATTGGCACTCTCTTCGAGAAACAGGGAACCTGCCATGAATTTTGCATTTATAAACAAGTTTCAAGCTTGAAGAGAACAATGCTAATTATTCCCACCCCAAAGACTTAACACATTTGGCTACTAAATCATTCTTATTAGCCTGTTAGGATACATAAACTGAAAACCCAGGGGCTTTGAGGCAATCAGAAATTCTTTAATGGTCAAAGGTACTGCCAGGATAAAGCCCTTCTCCTTGCTACCTAGAACTTCGCTGCACTCACAGATGAGAGACAAGTATAATCTCTCACTCCTCCTGGGAAGAGTTGTGACTAGTTT
Organism: Carollia perspicillata; assembly: GCA_004027735.1. Classification (NCBI taxonomy): domain Eukaryota; kingdom Metazoa; phylum Chordata; class Mammalia; order Chiroptera; family Phyllostomidae; genus Carollia; species Carollia perspicillata. The sequence continues at coordinate 1,298 of PVKM010020401.1, read as the reverse complement.
AATTGTAAACTTCTAATATTCACTGAGGCAGGTTTTACAAGTGGGTAGAGTTATGGTGTTTAAATTCCCCCTTCCCATTTCACTTCTATCATAGGAGTTTCTCAGCCTCAGGCTAAGGTCAAGTCCTCTAGCAGCCCAGCTTAGGCTGGTGGAAGGTGACAGACTCTTGCACACTCTTTCGTCATTGGCTCTAATACTAGGAAATGTGTTTTGGATTGGTCTTTTCTTGGGAGGCCATATTTCCATCTACCTTTGTAATTGTAGGTGAAATGGACAGAAGCTCTATTCTCAGGCATAAGCTTTTATGCAGCCCCACTATTAACAATCTGTATTAAGGGATTGTTCAGCTATTAACACTGTCTTTCCTTCTGTGTTTCTTTCCACTGCTCATGTTCCACCTGACAGCATGCCCAAAGGAGTTAGGGGCGGAGACTGAAGAAGGAGGGCTCTGCAGAGAGGGGGCTGCAGAGAGGAGGGCTGCAGAGAGGAGGTGCTGAAGGGGGGTGGCTGGAGACAGGGAGCTGAACCCTGAGCAGTTCAGTAGAGCAGTAGCTGCCATCTGTGAAATGCTTACACTATGCTTAGCACTTTACTTACATTATTTTATTTACTTGGAACAAATCTGAGGGATGGGTATTATTCCTGACATGGAGGCAGAAACTCTCAGACAGTAACTTGTCCAGGGCTATTTAATTTGTGGATACTAGAGTTGGAATTAAAATTGTTTTGTAGATTCCAAAGATGATACTTTTAACGTTTAAAAAGACGAAGTATTTTCTTCAATGTTTTATGATAAAGATTTATTGACAAAGCACTTCTTTTTATTTTTTAGTTTATGAGTAGAACCAATGCTGTTTTTGAGAAAAAATAATGTGGTTCTGGTAGCTTCCATGAGAAAGTAGGATATACTCTGTCTCTGGCAAGAATAAAAATGAGGTTTTTATAATTTCCCAACATTTTAAACTGTACCATCTGCATGTCTGAGATCTAAAACATATGCATTTCCCCCCCTCAACAATGTAAGAGCAGGATGGAAAATTACTAGGAGAATGTGGCATAAGAGCACATCCCTCCCCCTCCCTATGTGTGTTAGAGGGGCCGGAGGGTTAGTCAAGTAGATAACCACCTGAACTAAATGTTGATAGAGTCAGCTAGGAAAGGCTGTCAAAATTTGCCCGCCAGCGGGAGATTCCACTAATCAGAGACCACTGCTTTGTTTGATTGCGCTAATTGCTAACGTGCCACATCTGCTTCTGTGCCTGGCTTGCTTGCTCACGCCCATAAAAACCCTTAGTTGT
>PVKM010020400.1:0-23381 GCA_004027735.1 Carollia perspicillata | reverse complement strand
GCTCACTCAGCCTTAGCCACAGGGGCGGCTACAACTCCTGAAACCAGACAGAGCGGTTCCCAACATCTCCCCCTTTTTTGTTTGTTAAATCAATTGAAGCGTTGGGCCTGTGAAATCCATGAATTGCTGTTTGGAATGCAATCACTAGAAAAAAAATTTCCAAATACATCGTAAAGCACAAATAAGGATTAAAACAGTGAGGAGCCCAAGAGCTGCCAACACCTAAGCTTAAAAGTTCAAATGCAAGGGAATGACAAGAGTAAGAGGTCTGGTTACATTTCAGTTTTTGGGAGAATTAGCACAGACTTCAGGAAGTTACTTTAAAGATAAACAGCAAGGGCAAGTCACAAGGCATTATTAGAATCAGTAAACAACCGGTGGCTTCAAAGAACTACATCCTCAGATTAAGTCCATCAAACCAATATTTGGGGATTTCGGTTAGCCAAAGTTATAACAGAGGGTCTGAAAAACTTTCTGCTTGGTTAAGCATTGAGTGTCTTGCAATTTATCAATTTGTCCTTTTGAGTTGGTAGAGAAAGTCCCTCTTAGGTGATGTTGAATACCGTTCCAGGAGTGCTGGCTGGAATTCCACTTCAGGGGGATGACACACAGCTTGGAGAAGTCTGGATCGAGAGAGTCCAGTGGGTGTAGGTGGGTGGTCGTCAGGGAAGCCTTTTCTGTGATATGGCTTCACCTTCTTCTTCGGCAGTTCTAAAGGTCATTCTGGAGAGCAAACACAAGCATACCCTCTTCCCCAAGTTAAGAGTTCTACAGGACTTTGCCAGGTGTTATTTCCTAAAGGATTTCTATATAAAACCTGAGGGTAAGGTGGCTTTGACTCTTTTGCCTGAAACTATTTTTCAATTGGAGTATAAAGCAATACACTGTAATTTAGAAAATTATAGGTAAACATGGCTTAATAAAATCAAATTTTGGGGGGAGGACTCATAACTCACCCTTTTTTGTTTTTAAGAAGATTTTTAAAAGTATGATGAGTCTGTTCTGTGATCACCTGACTAGTTTGCTTATAAAGTGTTCTTGTTTTATGTTGGATGTTCCAATACTGAAGAAACACGTGAGTAGAATGGGCAAGGTATCTAAGGCCATTATCAGTTTTAATTTGCTGAGGCTATTCTAAATGACTACAGGCTACAAGCCAATGGGCTTGTATATATTTAGCAGATTCTCCTGTTAAAGTAGATGCATGTAGGGCATCAGAGTAAGTATCAATAGAGATAGGAACATACTTGAATTTTCCAAGGAGAACGTAATGAGTGACATCTGTTTGTCAAATTATTTGAAAACTTAGTCTCTTGAGGATTAACTCCTATAAATGGGGGTGCCTTGCTAAGGGCTTGGAAAGACAGGCCCCCTACTGTTTCTGCAAGTTGCAATGAGTTTAGCTCTTAGGTTCAAAGTTTTCAAGAAAAATGGGAAAGCTGAAAGGGGAGGTGCTCTGAAAAAATATGTTTTAGACAAAAATGGTTATGTGCCAAGGGTCTTTTGTGACTTGATTAACCAACTGTTTTCTCCGGGAGAATAGCCAGTTCTTTTCCAAGGAAATGATCAGTGTTTACAGGTACTGAGTTAAAAAATGGTATTTAGTCTTCCGTGGAGAAGGGCTAGTTCTCCCCGGGAGACAGCACACCTATATTTCAGTTTTACAATAAAGGTCACGGCTCTGGCATAAACAAAGAGAATTCTTAATTTTTTTTTAATACATCATACCCCATATCCTACTTATAACATTTTTTAGATTGACAAATTTATGAATATATTCACAACTTTCAGAAACAGTTTTTTTCTCTACTGGCAAACACATTCACCCTTTTCTTTAAAAAATGTACCTCCAATTATTTCCGATTGGTCTTGTTCTTCTTTTAAAGTTTGTCCTACCCACTGCCAAACAGCAGTGTCTAAGGTCCCTTTGTCCAGGAACCACGGGCAATGGAATTTTACACATCGCAAAAGAGAAAGTAAATGCTTGTCTTTCACTTCACAGCCCGATACCTGCACCAGCTGCTTCAACAGATTAAAAAATATCTGTTGTTCCTTAGTCATGGAATTTCCCATCATTTAACCCAATTACCTACGAAAGTGCTCCTCCCCAGCAGATTTCTGACTCCCTGGCGGTGTAATCGGGCTCAACCAGCTCCTTCATCTTCTTCACACGGGGCACCACTTGAGAAGCCGCCAATAAGACACCACTCTCAGAGGAGGGTGAGTGGGCAAGTGAAGCCGTCTGGCTTTATTTTTCACACACTTCTATACGGTTTGATTATATAAGTCAGTTATACAACCTACTTTGATTATTTACTTTTATTTCCATATATGTATGGTTATATAATTTCTTATTGTAATTACTATGACTACTATACCCAAATTCTGCCCGGTAGCCCTAGAGTTCACCAGTAGCTAAGTTACTATACCCAAACTCTGTCCAGTAGTCCTGGATGGAGTTCACCAGTTGCTAGGTTACCACACTGTATATCTTCCTTGGAGAAGTGTCTGTTCAAGTCCTTTGCCCATTTTTTTATTGGGTTGTTTGTCTTCCTGGAGTGGAGTTGTATAAGTTCTTTATATATTTTGGAGCTTAAACCCTTGTCTGAGGTATCATTGGCAAATATGTTTTCCCATATAGTTGGTTCTTTTTTCACTTAAATGCTGTTTTCTTTAGCTGTGCAGAAGCTTTTTATTTTGATGAGATCCCATTGGTTTATTCCATATGACTCTTGCTCTAGGGCAGGGGTGTCAAACTCATTTTCACCGGGAGCCACGTCAGCTCTGTGGTTGCCTTCAAAGGGTCGAATGTAATTTTAGGACTGTATAAATGTAACTACTCCTTAACTAGGGACAAGGAGCTTGGCCAGGTAGAAACAAGGTGCCAGGCCAGAGAAAACAAGGAGGAGTGCCGGATTTGGCCTGTGCGCCTTCTGTTTGCCACCTGTGTTCTAGGGGATATATCAGTGAAAATATTACTAATGGAAATATCTGAGATTTTACTGTCTGTGTTCTTTTTCCTGTCTAGGAAGTTTGTGGTGTCATGACTTATATTTAAGTCTCCTATGCACCTTGAATTTATTTTTGCGTATGGTGTAAAATTTCATCATTTTGCCTAAGCTGTCGAGATGTCCCAACACCATTTGATGAAGAGATTATTTTTACTTATTTTATGCTTCTGCCCCTTGGTCGAATATTAATTGACCATAACGACATGGGTTTATTTCTGCGCTTTATTCTGTTCCATTGGTCTGTGTGTCTGTTGCTGTGGCAGTACCATACTGTTTTGATTACAGTGGCCTTGTAATATAATTTGATATCAGGTATTGTGATCCCTCCTACTTTGTTCTTCTTTTTCAAAATTGTTGGCTATTCGGTGATACCTTCTTTTAAATATAATAACATTACATGTTGGAACATTCATAATTAGTAGGAGTTTCACTCAATAAGTATATTTTGAGCTGGAGACAGGTTGTCCAAATCCATTTAGTACAAATTAGTTATAAGTGTTTGAACACTTCATAATTAAGATGTTTTGCATAATGAAAAGCATATTTACTATTAAAAGTAAATGGTTCTAGAGTTTAGAAAGCTATTGATCATATTATAAACTATATATGAATTTTTTAGTTTGAATGTTTTACAATTTAAAAAAGTACTTTGCTGAAATTAGTGTGGGGAATACTGGAATCTTCTTTGAGATACCATAATAATACAACACCATTTACTGGGGCAGCATTATGGCAAACATAGCTCTTTTAAAAACTATTCTTTATGTACATGTACTCACTGAATAACTGTTTTGAAGTTGGTTTGCAATGATTGCTTACAAACCTTAATTCTAAACCTATCCTAATTTCATACCAAAAACTAATATCAAGTCTACCCACTAAGTATACCACAAACTTAAATCTGAAACTCATAAAAAAGCTACATTAAAATATAATCATTGTATAGAGTCTACTCCTCACACTAATCAAATTATCCAAATCTTAACCTCAACCCAAACCGAACCATAAAGCTAATTATAATGTTCTTACAAATCATAACCCAAAACAATTCTAACATATACTTCTATGTAAGGCCCTAGGCTTAAACATAACACCAACGCTATCTCTATCTTTAACATCAATCTATAAACTACCTCAAGTCTAGCATTAACTTGAATTATAACTTCAACCCAAACCTGCTCTCTAAAATTAACATAACTGAATCAAAGATGATGATGGATTAAGTGGAAGCTATACTAACCTCCTCCCAGAACTAAACTAAAATTACAACAAGTAATTATCCTTTTACTATTTAATTATAGTAAAATCATCCTTAATAACCAGCTGAAGACTAGATAAAAGCTTTGTAAGGAAGGACTTAAAAAACCACAATGAGTAGTCAAAGATGGTGGTTATGTAGGTGAGAACTGAGCCCACTTGCTGGTGCCCCCAAATGGGACACTTAGCCAATCTTCTGAAAAACAAAGTGAACAGCCAACAGAATCTCAGCCCATATGAAGTTTGGAAGCCAAAGTGTGCAGAGGGTGCTTCAAAATGTGTAGTAAGGAGGTTTTATAGGCCTATGGGAAAGTCGCTGGGCCTGGTGCTGGAGACCGTGGCTGCTGTGGGTACATAGGCGGAGAACTGGGTCAGTTATAGTAGTTAAGTGGCTCGCTCCCCTCCCAGGTCAGAACAGTCCCAGACCCATACCAGGAGAGACCTGAACACATGAAGTTGCTGCGGGGGCCGGGGTGGGCGGAAGGCAATATAGCTGGCACAGTACCAGGCAAGGGTGGTGGTCACCAGCTGAGATATTCCCAGAAAATTTGGGGGATCCCAGGGACACCTGGAGCTGGGAGAGGAGGTGGGCAGCAACTTGTCGTGATTCAGATAGACTCTGGACTTGCCAGGGCATTGGACAGTGTGGAAAGCCAGTCAGAGGCTCGGATTGGCAGCAGCCCACAAAGAGATTTTTTCAAAAGGGGAACTGAGTGTTCAGTGTAGGGACTTTGTGCATGCAGCAGCTTGGCCAACAAAGTGGGAGGAGTGGGGATGCCACCCTCTGCCTGTAGGAACCAGGAAGATCTGCAAAATGGCTGGGCAGGATTTTGTTTTTGTTCTCCTTTCCTCAAGAATAAGACAGTAGTATCTGGAGCTGAGGGAGAAACAGAGACAGATCCAGAAACAAGTCAGAAGGTGAACACCAAGAACTGAGAAAATTTTCACTTTGCTCTTCAGCAGAACTTACATGTTTTTTTAAATTTCTCTTTCTTCTTTCTGTTTATTTAGTTTGATTTTACTGTTTTGTTTTTTATTCATTTCAGATTGCATTTTAATTTTTCTTTCACTTCACTTGTATTACAAATAACTTGCTATTCTTGGTCTTTTACTTTTTCTTCTTTTATTCAAATTATATATTTCTTATCATACTATTTTTATTCCAGATCCCACATAGCATCATCCCTGGTCTTAATCTATTTTGGCAAATTCCTTAGCTTTATTACTGTTGTGGTTAACTTTATTCTCTCACACCCTACGCCCAGTTTCTATCCCTACTCTCACTGTTTCTCCTCCACCTAACTCACATAGCACTCTGCTTTCTAAAGACAGCTCACATTCTTTTCCCCTTATAATAAGAGTCTTATCTCTTTTTCATCCTTTATAAACAGTGACTAGTGGGGTGAAATATCACAGTTATTGCTATACTCCCCCAAAGGTTCTCCTATTTAATGACTACTCATTACTATTTTAAATCCCATAGAATACTCTCCTGCTGTCTTACTCCATTTTGCATTCTCCCTGACCCTGACCAACCAGTGGAGTAGGGAATTTTATCTCACTGTTTCCTCTCCTCCTTTTTTCCTTTCTTTTTTTCTCTCTTTCTGTTTTCCCTTTTCTCATCTCAACCTGGACTTTACTTTTATTCTTACTCATTTGCTACCCCATCCTCTCAAAATCATTTTCCTTTACTATAGAAATCTCAAGTCATTTTTTGCTTTTCTATAATATTCTTATTCCTGTTCCACCTTTATTAAACTTTATTCAACTGTCATTACTGTTGACCTGTTTTTTTGCAATCTTGTTCCCATTGGTGCAATACCTTTTCAGTTTTACTTCCAACCTCGTAGTATACTCTTCCCTCTTCTTACACTATTGTTCCCATAGCCCTTATGTTTTTTACTTATGTTGTGAATTTTGCTCTTTTTTCTTTCTTTGCCTTGGTTCTGTCCCAACTCTTATCAATTCTGCTCTCTCTTACTATGCAACAACATTTTCCCCTCTTTTAGTCATCTCATATTCCCTTTGTCATAGTTTATGATACGCACAATCTCTCTTCATCTTTTTTAATCTTAGTTCAATTGCAGTTCAGACTGCTCATGTGATAGGAGAGTTCTTTCCATAGGCATAGGTTTGGTGGTCTGGTAATAATCTTTGTTAATGAGCATCTGTACAAAAGGGTACAATAAAGGTGAAAGTTATGAACACCAGTAAACCCACTGAAGGGGAGAACCCATGAACAAAGGAGCTGCCAACAGGTAAAACCCAAGTAGAACAAGACAGCCCACACAAATGGAAGAAAGGGCAACCCTAAAGCATCCAGACAAGGAGATCAAAGAGAGCACACTACTGAATCCCATAAATTTCCTACTGTAGAAGTTCACCCTACAAAGACAGCTAGCAAAGTAGAGCATTAGGAATTACAGAAACAAACAAAAAGTCACCTAAAATGGGGAGACAACCTACAATCAAAGGGAATGGAAGACTCCTCAGTAAAAGAGTTAAAAGAAGTGGAGGCAACCAAACTATCAGATACAGATTGCAAAAGAATGGTTGTAAAGATGCTCAAGGAACTCAACAGCAAGGAATTGAGTGGGAACTACAACAGTATGAAAATGGAAATAGAATCTATAAACGAATTAGAAAGAAATGAAGAATACAATTTGTGAAATAAAAAATACACTAGAAGGAATTGCAAGCAGGCAGGATGAAGCAGAAGACGAAATTAGTGAGCTGGAATACAAGGTAGAAGCACCCAGGTAGAGCAGCTGCATGAAAAAAAGATGCAAAATATATGAAGAGAGCTTAAGAGAACTGCAAGAAAACATGAAATGCAACAACATTCAAGTCATCAGAATACTAGAAGGAGAAGAAAAGGAGCAAGGGATAGAAACACTTGAAAAAAATAATGACACAAAACTTCCTGAACCTGGAGAGGGGTAAAGCCATGCAAGTCTTAGAAGCATAGAGGGGCCCAATCAAGATGAATCCAAAAAGTCGTACTCCCAAGACACATCAAAATTAAACTTCCAAGTTTTAAAGACAGAATCTTAAAGGTAGCAAGGAAGAAACGAAAAGTAACATTCTAGGGACTTCTGATGAGGCTAGCAGCTCATTTCTCAACAGAAACACTACAAGCTTGAAAGGAATGGCTTCTTGTTGGAAGAAGTTATATTCCAAGTAATGAAAAGCAAAGGCCCAAAACCAAGACTACTGTACCCAGCAAGGCAATCAATTATAATGGCAAGTGAAATAAGGAGTTTCTCAGACAAAAGAAGGCTGAAAGAATATACCTCCACCAAAGCAGCACTACAAGATATGCTAAAGAGACCGCTATAATAAGAGGAAGAAAAGGAGTGTGAGAGAGAGAGGAACTCACATGCAAAGAATGGAAAATGAATAAGTACTTATCAATGATAACATTAAATGTTAATAGATTCAATGCTCCAATAAAAAAACACAAGGTAGCTAAATGGATAAGAAGACGTGACCTGTACATATGCTACCTACAGAAGACCCACTTCAGAATAAAAGACCTACACAGACAAAGTGAAGGGTTGGAAAAAAATATTCCAAGCAAATGGACCAGAAAAAATAGCTGGTGTAGTAATACTTAGACAAAATAGACTTTAAAACAAAGACTATACAAAGAGAGACACCAAGACACTTCATAATAACTCAAGGGAATAATCCATCAAGGACATAAACATTATAAACATATGTGCACCCAACTAGGAGCATCCAAGTATATAGATAAAATCTTGGAAGACTTCAAGAAAGATATAAAGAGCCACACACTTACATTAGGTGATTTCAACACCCCACTGTCAAAAATTGATCTTCTGAACAAAATATCAAGGAACAAAGTATCAAGGATACTGCAGCATTGAATAATGCCCTAGATCAAGTGGTCTGAACTGATTTGTATAGAATCTTTCATCTCAAAGAAGCAAAATACACATTCTTTTCAAGTACCTGTGGAACATTTTGAAAGCAAGACCACATGATAGGACACAAAACAAACCTCAACAAATTAGGAAAATTGAAAACACATCAAGCATTTTCTTGGATTACAAGGGCTTGAAACTAGAAACCAAGCTCAAGGAAAAAACTAAAAACCACTCATCTTCATGGAGATTGAATAGCATGCTATTAAACATTGAATAGATTAATAATGATACCAAGGAAGACATCAAAAAGTTTCTGGAAAAAAAAGTTTCTGGAAACAAGTGAAAATGAACTCACAACAACCCAAAACTTACGGACACAATGAAGACAGTCCTGAGAAGGAAGTTTATAGCAATACAGGCCTTCCTAAAAAAAGATAGAAATATTTCAAATAAACAACCTAGCCCTATATATACAAGAACTATATATATATACACAAGCCCTATATATACAAGAGGAACAACAACAAAGACAGCCAAGAGCAAATAAAAGGAAGGGAATAATCAAAATCAGAGCAGAATTAAATGACATGGAGACTAAAAGAACATTTCAAAGGGTCAGTAAATCCAGGAGGTAGTTCTTTGAAAAAATAAACAAGCTTTCAAGCAGACTCATAAAGAAAAATAGTGGACTCAAATGAACAAAATCAGAAACGAGAGAGGAGAGATTACCACTGATACCATGGAAGTACAAAAGAGTGTAAGAAATTACTGTGAAGTATATGCCAAGAAATTTGAAGCCTGAGTGAAGTGGACAAATTTCTAGAAAAATATAATCTTCTGAAATTGAAACAAGAGGAAAAGAAACCCTGAACAGACAACACCTGGTGAAACTGAAGCAGTAATTGAAAAACTCCAGGCACACAAAAGCCCTGGACCAGATAGTTTCATAGGGAAATTTTACAAAACATTTAAGATAGAGATACCCCTATCCTTATGAGACTATTCCAAAATATCCAAGAAGATGGAAGCCTCCCAAAGTCTTTACGAGGCCAACATCATCCTAATCCCAAAACCAGATAAAGACACAACAAAAATGAAAACTACATGCCAATATTGCTGATGAAATAGACATTAAAATCCTCAACAAAATATTGGCAAACCACTTCCAACAGTATATTAAAAATAAGATATACCAGCTTTACACAATGGCAGTATCACAGCTGGTGAGGTTTATCTGAGGCGTGACTATTGCTAATTGGAAAACATGATGTACTATGATGAAGAGAGATTCATCCCAGGGATGCAAGGATGGTACAATATTCACAAATCATAAAGCATAATACATCACACAAAAGGTAAGACTAAAATCACATGATCATATCAATACATTGGAGAAAGCATTTCATAAGGTATAGCACCCATATATTACTAAAACCCTCAGCAAAGTGTGAGCAGGAGGAGCATACCTCAACATAGTAAAGGCCATATACAAGAAACCTACAGCCAATATCATACTCAATGTGCAAAAACTAAAAGCTTTCCCACTAAGATCAGGAGCAAGAGAAGGACGTCCTCTTTCACCATTTCTATTCAAAATAGTACTGGAAGTTTTAGCCACAGTGATCAGACGGGAAAGACACAAAAGGCATCCAAATTGGAAAGGAGGAAGTAAAACTCACTGTTTGCCGATGACATGATAGCGTACATAGAAAACCCTATGGACTCCACAAAAATAGTCAACTTAGTGAATTTGGCAAAACAGTGAGATACAAAGTCAATATTCAGAAATCAAAGGCATTTTTGTACACCAACAATGAAATATCAGAGACAGAATTCAGGGGGGAAAATCCCATTTGATATAGCAACAAGAAAAATAAAGTGCCTAGGAATAAATCTAACCAAGGAGATAAAAGACCTGTATGCAGAAAACTACACAGCACTGAAGAAAGAAAGAAAGGAAGACACAAATAAAAGCATATACCATGTTTATGGATTGGAAGAATTTGCCTCATCAAAGTGTCCATACTTCCAAAAGCAATTTATAGATTCAACATAACCCTTATTAAAATACTAATGACATATTTCACAGATAAAGAACAAATATTTCAAAAATTTATACGGGACCATCAATGACTCTGAATAGCCATGGCAATTTTGAGAAAGAAAAAGTAGGAGGTGTCACCATGCCTGACATGAAACTACAGTACAATACCATGGTAGTTGAAACAGTCTGGTATTGGCATAAGGACAGACACATAGATCAGTGGAACAGAATAGAGAGCCCAGAAACAAAATGGAGTAAAAATAGCCTCTTCAACAAATGGTGTTGGGAGACCTGGATAGCTCTGTGTTAAAAAACAAAACTCAACTACCATTGTACACCATATGCAAAAATAAACTCAAGGTGGATAAAAGACTTAAATATAAGTTGTGATACCATAAAAGTCCTAGAGGAGAAGATAGGCAGGAAAATCTCAGATATTCCATGCAGCAGTATTTTCACTGTTATGTGCCCTAGAGCAAGGGACATAAAGGATAGAGTAAACAAATGGAACTACATCAAAATAAAGATTTCTGCACAACTAAAGAAAACATCAGCATAATGAAATGGGAACCAGCCATTTCAGAAAAAATATGTTTCCCCATGATACCTTGGACAAAGGTTTGATCTTCAAAATACACAAAGAACTCCCACTACTACACATCAGGAAGGGAATCCATCCAATTTTAAAAAGGGCAAAGGACCCAAACATATACTTCTCCCAAGAAAGACATACAGAGGGCACAGAGACATATGAAAGGATGCTCAGCAACACTAGCCACCAGAGAGATGCAAATTAAAGCCACAATGAGATACCACCTCACACCAGTCTGGATGGCCATCATAAACAAATCAACAAACAACAAGTGCCTGTGAAGTTGTGGAGAAAATTGAACCCTAGTACATTGTTGGTAGGAATGCAGACTGGTACAGCTACTGTGGAAAACTATGGAATATCCTCAGAAAACTAGAAATGGAACTGCCTATTTACCCAGAAATTCCACTGCTGGGACTATACCCTAAGAATCCTGAAACAATAGCTCAAAAAAACCTAGACACCCCAATTTTCACTGCAGCATAATTTACTATAGCCAGTTGCTGGAAACAACCTAAGTGCCCTTCTGTAAATGAGTGGATCCCAAACTATGGTACATTTACACATTGGAATACTACCCAGCAGAAAGAACGAAGCAGCTCCTAGCCTTTGTGACATCATGGATGGAACTGGAGAGCATTATGCTAAGTGAAATAAGCCAGTGAAATACGGTGGTGAAAGACAAATACCATATGATCTCACCTATAAATGGAACCTAATCAACAAAACAAACAAGCAAAAAATAACGAGACATTGAAATAAAGAATCAGTAACCAGAGGGGCAAGTGGAGAGGTATAATGGGGAAAAATAGGGGAAGGATCATCAAGGAACATATATAAAGGACATATGGACAAAGTCTGAGGGGATAAGATTGTGGATTGGAAGCGGACACAGGGGTAACGGGGAGTGATTGGGGAAAAGTGGAGACAACTGTACTTGAACAACAATAAAAAAAAAATAAAGTACTAACAAGTAGTGAACAAATAGGAGATCCTTTGGGGAAGTATAGCACAAACCATGATATTTCACCCAAGTAGCCACTTATTATAAAATGAAAAGGATAAGACTCTTAGTAGAAAGGAAAAACAATGTGAGCTGACTTTAGAAAACATAGTGCTTATGTGAGTGAGGCTAGATGGTGAGATGTAGTGAGAGTAAGGGTTAGAAACTTCAAGGAATATGTGAAAGAAGAAAGTTACCCACAGTAGTAATAAAGCTCAGGAAGATGGCGAAATGGGTGAAGATCAGAGAAGGGTGCTGAGTGGGATTTGGAATAACAATAATCTGATAAATATATAATGTGAGTAAAAAGAATAAAAAGTACAAGAGTAGTGTGTTAGTGGAATAGGAGTGAAGATGAAGAAAAATTAAAATGCAGTATGAAAGGGAGAATAAAGAAAACATATCAAAGAATGAAATCAAACACACAGTCCCACAAAACAAAAAAAAAAAAAAACATTAAAAGGAAAGAAGAGAAATAAAAAATGCAAGTTCTGAAAGATAGCAAAGTGATAGGTCTCAGCTGTTGGTGCTGACCTGACTTCCAGATCTGTCTGTGGTGGTCTCACAGCTCCAGGTGTTACTGTCTTACACTTGAAAAACAAAAAGCCCTGCTGGCTTTAAACCTACCAAGGTGGGTTTTGCTAGTCTTCCCAGATGCTGCAAGCAGATGGGGGCTGGGCTCCAATTTTCCCTTTCCTGTGGTTCCTGGACAATGGGGACTAGGGCTGGGCTACAATATTCACAGGTCCCCAGTTTCCAGCCCATGCCTTCAGAATGCTGTGCAGCCCACACTGTCCACTCTGTGCATATGGGCTAGGCCAGTGCCTATAATCCTCCTGGTTGTGCAACTCTTTCATTAGTCCATGAGGTACACTGAGTAGGAGCAAATTGTTCTCCTCCTCATCCCTCTTTGTTGGCCTAGGTGCTGCATGTCCACAGATTTCCTTCAGGACAGCTCAGCTCCCCTATTGGATTAAGTCTCTGGGTGCAGTTACCTCTCTGAGCCCCACCTGCCCCACTTTGATCAATCTTAATGCACCCTGAGTGAGAGCAAGTCATGCCCCACTCCTCCCTCTTTGCTGGCCCAGCCACTGCACAAGAGGTCCTTGCACAATAGCTGATACCCTGTTTGAAGTGATATGCCCTTGGATGCTGCTGGCCAGTCCTAATAAGTGGCCAGCTTTCCACACAGACCAAATCTCTGACAATTCCAGAGACTAAATGGGCCACAGCCAGTCAGGGCCCATCTCCCCACTCCAGGTGTCACCCAGCTCCACAGTTTCTCTGGTACTGTCCCAGCTGGCACCCACCATGGCAGCCCCAACTGGGTTACTCCACTAAGTGTGTTTCTCTTACTGCGTCTTTTACCACCCAGCAGCTTTAAGTGGCCAGGCCTCCCTTGGCATGTGTCTATCACTCCCTGACTCTGGGAGGGGATGGAACTCCTAAGTTGCAATCACTAACCCAGCTCTCCTCCAATGCTCCTGCTTTAGCTGCTGTCCCTGGTGCAGGGCCCTGACACCTTCCCCTTGGCCCACAAAGTCTCATTACCATCATTTTTAAGCATCCTCTGCAACTTTTGGCTTCCAAACTTCATATCACCTGGGATTCTGTAGGTGGTTCACTTTGTTTTTTGGAAGATGAGCAGGGTGTTCCATTTGGGTACACAAGCAGATGGATTCAGCTCCCACCTACCGTGCCACCATCTTCCCCCTTCAGTGCAAAATAATCTTATTCACAACTGTTTTACACATGCTAAAACACTTCATGACACTTTTATCAGAATGAAATACACTTGGATGACAAGGGGACTGTGATGTTCATCTTCGCTTTGATATTCACAAACCTGTGGAGTCCAAGTCATGAAGCAGATGGGACATGCATGTCCAAGGTGGGGTATGCTTTTCTGCTTTGAAGTATACAGAAAACAGTGGATAAAAAGTTTATTTTATATCAAAACTGATATAGTTGTATGAATCCATTGGTTGTTTACACATGTAACAGTGATTTTAGTAGCTGTTTAGGAATGTATTCATTTCTGACCTCCACTCTTTGAAGAACATCGTTAACATTGGTTTGTCAATACCAAGCCAGATAATTAAATGGTGAAACTGCTTTAACTTCTAATCAAATGTACATAAGTATTCTCCTTGAAAAGGCACCCCAAACTTTGCTTCTTCGTGCAACTCTAAGCCATCATTACAGGAAAGGGTATTGAATATCCAGTTGTACCTGCTTATGCATTCCATAATATTCACTGAAAACTATACTTCAAACTGAACCATACAACTAAGGATAAGCTCCATTGTAGCATTTAATATAAGCAATAACACTGGACAAATCGTAACTGTTAGTCAATTGTCCTGTCTAACCTAAAGATTGAAACCAAGACTAACACTGTCTTTAACATGTCTGTCAGAAAATGGTCTCATATCTGAGGACAAACTTGAATTTTGACTTCAAATTGGTTTTATAATCCCACATTAATTAAACTTAAATGCCAGGTCTTAAACTCCAACTTACCAATGAAGTCATCATTTCGCAAAGCTACTTCAATAGATCTTTACACAGTATACTACTTACTATCTCAGACACTACTAGCATCCATTAGGTACTGAAATGAGTACACCTACTCATAAGTAGGTGTACGCTGGCCCATAAATGTTGCAGAAGTGTTTGCCTACGTACCCACTAGGAACAAAATAAACTTACTTAAAATGTTTTTTGGGTATTCAAGCTGTTCACTACAGTTGTATCAGAATGAAACACACTTGGAGGATGACAAGTTGACTGTTATGTTCATATTCAGTTTGATACTCACAAACCTGTTGGTCCAAGTCACGTAGCAGAGGGTACATGCATGTCCTCGGTGGGGCACACTATTCTGCTTGGAAGAATCCAGTTAACTGTGTGCAAGAAGCTTATTCTATTTCAAAACTCACATAGTATACAAAATCCATTGACTGTTTTACACATGTAGCAGCGATTTTATTTTCTTTCTTTTATTTTGTAATTTTATTTGTTGATTATATTTTTTAGTATTTTTATCAATTATGCTGTTACAGTTGTCCCAGTTTTGCCCCTTTGTCCCCCTCCACTCAGTACTCCCCACCTCTTCAGCAATACCCTCCTTAATTCATGTGCATGGGTCATGCATATTTCTTTGACTTCTCCATTTCCTTTACTATTCTTAACCTCCCTGGACTATTTTATACCTACCCAGTTATGCTTCTTTATTTTTTTTAGTATATTTTATTGATTATGCTATTACAATCTTCCCATTTTTTTCTCCCCTTTATTCCCCTCCACCTGGCACCCCCCTCCCACCAGCATTTCCCCCCACCCTTAGTTCATTCCATGGGTTGTTCATATAAGTTCTTTGGCTTCTCCATTTTCTATACTATTCTTAACCTCCCCCTGCCTATTTTGTATCTACAGTTTATGCTTCTCATTCCCTGTACCTTTCACCCCATTCTCCCACAACGCCCTCCCCACTGATAACCCTCTATGCAATCTCCATTTCTGTGATTCTGTTTCTGTTCTAGTTGTTCACTTAGTTTGTTTTTGTTTTTTTTTTAGTTTCATTTCTTGATACTTGGGAGTTTGTTGTCATTTTACTGTTCATAGTTTTGGTCTTCTTTTTTTTTCTTAGTTAAATCTCTTTAACATTCCCTATAATAAGGGCTTGGTGATGATGAACTCCTTTAACTTTACCTTATCCTGGAACCACTTTATCTGCCCTTCCATTCTAAATAAAAGTTTTGCTGGATAGAGTAATCTTGGATGTAAATCCTTGTCTTCCATGACTGTGAATGCTTCTTTCCAGCCCCTTCTTGCCTGCAAGGTTTCTTTTGAGAAATCAGCTGATAGTCTCATGGGAACTTCTTTGTAGGTAAGTGTCTCCTTTTCTCCTGCTGCTTTTAAGATTCTCTCCTTCTCTTTCATTTTAGGCAATGAAATTATGATGTGCTTTGGTGTGTGCTTCCTTGGGTCCAACTTCTTTGGGACTCTCTGAGCTTCCTGGACTTTCTGGAAGTCTTTCTTTTGCCATACTGGGGAAATTCTCCATCATATTTTCAATAAGTTTTCAATTTCTTGCTCTTCTTCTTTTCCTACTGGCACCCCTATGATTGAGATGTTGGGATGTTTAAAGTTGTCCCAGAAATTCCTAAGCCTTTCTTCATTTTTTTGAATTCTTGTTTCTTCATTCTGTTCTGTTTGAATGTTTATTTCTTCTGCTCCAAATCATTGATGTGAGTCCTGGTTTCCTTCCCTTCACTGTTGGTTCCCCATATATTTTCCTTTATTTTGCTTTGCATAGCCTTCACTTTTTCCTCTATTTTGAGGCCATACTCAACCATTTCTGAAGCATCCTGATTACCAGTGTTTTGAACTGTGCATCTGATAGGTTGGCTGTCTCTTCATTGTTTTGTTGTTTATCTGGAGTTTTGATCTGTTCCTTCATTTGGGCCATATTTCTTTGTCTTGGCAAACCTGTTACATTGTAAGAGGAGGAGCCTTAGGTATTCACCAGGGTGGGGCATCCCACATCACTGTGTTGTGGTGCTGTGTGTGGGGGTGGGGTCAGAGAGGGAGCAATTCTACTTGCTTGGCTTTCAGCTTTCAGTTAAATCACAATTAAATCGAGCCCTTCTGGTGCTGATTCCCAGTGGGATGGATTTGTGTAGTTCTAGAACTCTGTGGGCCCCTCCAATGAACTCTGCTGTGAGGCTGGGAATTTCTACTGCTGCTGCAACTCCCCAGGTTTTAGTCTTAAACTACAACTTACCACTGAAGTGATCATATTTCATAAACATACTTCAACCAATCTTTACATAGAATAGAAAGTATCATGTGAGACACCACTAACATTGATCATATACTGAAATGAGAACTTCTACGTGGCCTATAATGGCTCCAGAAGTGTTTTCCTAAAACCCTGGTGCATAATAACCTTATTCCCAAGAGGTTTTGAGGTTTTCAAACAATTCACTACAGTTTTATCAGAATGAAATGCTCTTGGAAGACAACAAGTGGACTGTTGCGTTAATATTCACTTTGATATTCACAAACCTGTAGAGTCCAAGTCATGTAGCGGATGGTACATGCATGTCCTTGGTTGAGTACACTTTACTGCTGGGCAAATACAGTAAGCTGTGTGCTAGAATATTCTATTTAAAAACTGACATAGTAACATGAATCCCGTGACTGTTTTACACACATAGCAGTGATTTTAGTGGCTCTTTAGAAATGTATTCATTCCTGATCTGCACTCTTTGAAGACCACTGTTAATGTTGGTTTCCCAATACCCACTCAGGAAATTAAAAGGTTAACTTGCTTTAACTTTCAAACATTCATATATATTTTCCTTATGCTCCACAAACTTTGCTTATTCATGGAACTCTAAACCTTCTTTAGAGCAAAGAGTAATAAATATCCAGGTGCACGTGCTTATGCCATACTATTCACTGAAATCTTGAATACTCTTCATAGTGAAATGTACAGCTCAGTATAACCTTTATTCTAGCATTAATATAAGCAATAACACTGGACAAATTGCAATTTTTAGTTAATTCTTTGTCCGACCTAAATCTTGAATCCAAGCCTAACAGTGTCTTTAACAAGTCTGTCAAAAAATGGTCTCTTCTCTAAGAACTAACTTGAATTTTGACTTTCTATCTGTTTTATAAGCCAACATTAAGTTAAACTCAAATGCCAGGTCTTAAACTCCAACATACCACTGAAGCGATCATATGTCACAAAGATACTTCAAAAGATCTTTGCACTGAATAGTACTTATCTAAGACACCACTAGCATTCATCACAAGCTTATTTAAGTATGTCCTTATGGCCTGTAAACACTGCAGAAGTGTTTGCCTCAAACCCACTTGGTATGAAATAATCATATTGCTAAGTGGTTTTGTGGTGCTGAAACACTTCACGATAGTTCTGTCGGAATGAAATGCACTGGAGGTCAAGAAGCGGACTATTAGGTTCATATTCACTTTCATATTCAGAAATGTGTAGATTCCAAGTCATGTAGCAGACAGTACATGCATGCCCTAGGCGGGCTGTACCTTTTGGCTTGGAAGAATACAGGAAATTGTGGGCAAGAAGCTTATTCTTTTTCAAAACTGACATAGTTGTGAGAATCCATTCAATGTTTTACACATGTAACAACAAGAAGCTCTTGAGGAATGTATTCATTCCTGACCTGCTCCCTTTGAAGAACACCATTAACATCGGTTTAGCAATACTGACTCAGGAAATTATGTGGGGAACCTATTTTAACATCTATACAAACACTCATATCTATCCTCTGAAAAGTTTCCCAAACTTTGCTTCTACATCTAACTATAAGCCATCATTAAAGCAAAGTGTAGTCAATATCCAGGAATCCAGGAGCTCATGCTTAATCATACAATAATATTCACTGAAATATTTTCTTAAGTACTTTTACTGATTATGTTATTACAGTTGTCCCAGTTTTTCCCCATGCCCCCTCTGCCTGGTACTCTCCTTCCTTCCAGCAGTCCATCCTTAGTTCATGTCCATGGGGTGTACATATAAATTCCTTGGCTTCTCCATTTCCTATACCATTCTTAACATTCCCCTGTCTGTTTTGTAACTACAAAGTTTGCTTTTTAATCCCTACAATATTTCCCTTATTCCCCTTCCTCTTTCCAGTTGATAATCTTCCAATGATCTCCATACCTATGATTCTGTTCCTGTTCTGGTTGTTTGCTTAGTTTTTATCGTTTTTAGATTCAGTTGTTGACAGTTGTGAATTTATTGCCTTTTTAATATTCACAGTTTTCATCTTCCTTTTCTTAAATAAGTCCCTTTAACATTTCATGTAATGAAGGCTTGGTGATGTTGAACTCCTTAGGCTTTACCTTGTCTGGGAAGCATTTTACTTGCTCTTCCATTCTAAATAACAGTTTTTTGGATGGAGAAATCTAGGTTGTAGGTCCTTGTTCTCTCTCTCCTTTTATTGTTGTTCAAGTACAGTTGTCTATATTTCCCTGACCACCCCTCTGCCCCACACATCCCAGCCTCCCACACTTGATCCTACCCCCATTAGGGTTTGTCCCTGTGTCCTTTATACATGTTCCTCAGGACACTCCCCCTTTCCACCTGCCATTTTGCCCCCCCCTCAATGAATGTGTGTCTGTTCTTTATTTCAACATCTGTTTATATTTTGTTTGCTTCGGATTTTTTGTTGATTAGGTTCCACTTATAGGTGAAATCATATGACATTTGTCTTTCACCGCCTGGCTTATTTCACTTAGCATAATGCTCCCCAGATCCATCCATGCTGTCACAAAGGGTAGGAGCTCCTTCTTTCTTTCCACTACACAGTATTCCATTGTGTAAATGTACCATAGATTTAAAAAAAAAAAACCTTTACATCAAATTTTTTTCTTTTTTTTATGGTTGTTCAAGTACAGTTGTCTCCATTTTTCCCTCACCTCTCACCTCAACCCAAGGCATCCCCACATCCCACCCTCGATCCCAACCCCCTTTGCCTTTGTCCATGTGTCCTTTATACAAGTTCCTGACAACCCTTTCCTGTTTTCTCCCCATTATCTCCTCCCACCTCTCATCTGGTTACGGTCAGTTTGTTCTTAATTTCAATGTCTCTGATTATATTTGGCATGCTTGTTTGCTTTGTTGATTAGGTTCCACTTAATGGTGAGATCATATGGCATTTGTCTTTCACAGCCTAGCTTATTTCACTTAGCATAATGCTCTCCAGATCCATCCATGCTGTCACAAAGGATAGGAACTCCTTTCTGCTGCATAGTATATCATTGTGTAAATGTACCATAATTTTTTATATTCACTCATTTACTGATGAGTACTTAGGCTGTTTCCAGCACTTGGCCATTGTAAATTGTGCTGCTATGAACATTAGGGTGCATAGGTTCTTTTGAATTGTTTTTTCAGGATTCTTAGGATATAGTCCCAGCAGTGGAATAGCTGGGTCAAAAGGCAGTTCCATTTCTAGTTTTCTGAGGAAATTCCATATTGTTTTTCACTGTGGCTGCACCAGTCTGCATTCCCACGATCAGTGCACTGGG
Source organism: Carollia perspicillata (assembly GCA_004027735.1). Lineage (NCBI taxonomy): Eukaryota > Metazoa > Chordata > Mammalia > Chiroptera > Phyllostomidae > Carollia > Carollia perspicillata. The sequence continues at coordinate 3,499 of PVKM010020400.1, read as the reverse complement.
GTTCCCTTTTGTCCACAACCTCATAGGCACTTGTTGTTTGTTGATTTGTTTGTGTCGACCGTCCTAACTGGTGTGAAGTGGTATCTCATTGTGGTTTCAGTTTTCATCTCTCTGATGGCTAGTGATGCTGAGCATCTTTTCATATGTCTCTGTGCCCTCTGTATATCCTTGGAGAGGTGTCTGCTCAAGTCCTTTGCCCATTTTTTAATTCGGTTTTTTGTCTTCCTGGAGTTGACTTATGTGAGTTCTTTATATTTTTTGGAGATCAAACCCTTGTCTCATGTATCACTAGCAAATATGTTTTCCCACACAGTTGATTCCCTTTTCATTTTAATGCTATTTTCTTTAGCCTTGCAGAAGCTTTTTATTTTGATGAGATAATATTTGTTTACTCTTTTCTTTATGTCCCTTGCTCTAGGGGACATATGGGTGAAATGTTGCTAGGTGGAATATCTGAGATTTTCCTGCCTATGTTCTCCTCTAGGACTTTTATGGTGTCACGACTTATATTTAAGTCTTTTGTCCATCTCAAGTTTATTTTTGTACATGGTGTAAGTTTTTGGTCAAGTTTCATTGTTTTTCCTTTAACTGTCCAGATCTCCCAACATCATTTGTTGAACAGGATATTTTTACTCCTATTTATGCTTCTGCCTCTTCTGTCAAATATTAATTGACTGTAGAAACTTGGGTTCATTTAAGGGCTTCGTATTTGTCCCATTCATGTATGTGTCTGTTTTTATGCCAGTACCAGACTGTTTTGATTACTGTTACTTGTAATATAGTTTGATGTCAGGTTTTGTGATCCTCCTACTTTGTTCTTCTTTCTCAAAATTGCTGTGGCTTTTTGGGGTTGTTTATGATTCCTTATTAATTTTTGAAGTGTTTGAAATATCTGAAAGATTTCATTGGCACTTTAATAGGGATTGCATTGAATCTATACATTGCTTTGAGTAATGTGGACATTTTCATCATGTTTATTCTTCCAATCCATGCATAAGATATGTGCTTTTATTTATTGGTGTCTTTCTTAATTTCTTTATTCAGTGTTGTATAGTTTTCTGAGTACACGTCTTTTGCTCTTTTGTTGGGTTTATTCCTAGGTACTTTATTTTTTGTAGTTATAACAGTGGGATGTTTTTCTGATTTTTTTGTTCATGTACAGAAATACTTTTGATTTCTGAATATTGAATTTGTATCTCACTATTTTGGGAAACTCATTTATTAGGAAGAGTAGTTTTTTGGTGGAGTCTATAGGATTTTCTAGGTACACTATCATGTCATTTGCAAACAATGACAGTCTTGCTTCCTCCTTTCTAATTTGAATAATTTTTGTTTCTTTTTCTTATCACTTTGGCTAGGACTCCCCATACTATGTTGAATAGAAGTGGTGAAAGTGGACATTCTTGTGTTGTTCCTGATCCCAGTGGAAAACATTTTGGATTTTGTCCATTCAGTATGATGTTGGCCTGGTTTTCTCATATATGACCTTTATTATATTGAGGAATGCTCCATCTACTCCCATTTTGCTGTATGTTTTAATCATACATGGGTGCTGTACCTTATGAAGGTAATCAAGAGGCTTTTTCTGCATCTGTTGATATGATCATGTGATATTTGTTTTTCCTTTTGTTTATGTGACGTATTAAGTTCATTGACTTGTGAATTGTATCACCTTGCATCCCCGGGATGACTCTCACTTGATCATTGTATATATTTTTAATGTACTATTGGATGTGCTTGCAATATTTTATTGAGGCATTAAGCATCTATATTCATCAATGATATTGGCCTATAGTTTTCTTTGTTGTGTGTTTATCTGGTTTTGCAATTAGAATGATGCTGTCTTTGTAAAAGTGTTTGTGAGTCATTCCTCTTCTTGAATGTTTTGGAATACTCTGTGAAGAACAGATGTTTGTTCTTCCTTAAAATTCTTCTGTGATGCTGTCTGGTCCAGGGCTTTTGTGTGCCAGGAGTTGTTTGATTACTGCTTTGATTTCACCAGGTGTTATCTATCTGTTCAGGCTTTCTTCTCTTCTTCATTCAGTTTTGAAAAATTATATTTTTCCAGAAATTTGTCCATTTCACCCAGGTTTTTAAATTTCTTGGCATAGGTGCTCATAGTTATTTATTAATCACTTGTATTTCTGTAGTATCAGTTGTATGCTCTCCTCTTTCATTTCTCATTTTGTTTATGTGGGTCCTCTCCCTCTTTTTCTTTTTTCTTTTTTGCTTTCAGGCAGTAAAGAGCTTTACTGGGGTTTGCGCACCCAGTGAGGTTCTCCGGTCTGCAGAGCGGGGCCAAGGAAGTCGTGCCCAAGTCGGGAAAATGGTGGGTTTTATGCAGCAAATTTTGGGTGGTCCTCTTCATGGGAGCTGGGGGTTGGTCCTTTTGAACCAGGAGGCCATATGCTATTGGTGGTCCCCTTCAGGCTCAGGTTGCTATGTGGATGTCTGTTTTGGCAAAGCCCACCATTTCAGTTCCCTGATTTGATGTCAGCTGTCTTTTCCGGGTTACAGTTTGGCCACCATTTTGTCCCACCCTGCCCAACCTGACATTCCAACCTCTTTGATAAGATAAGGGGTGCCATGTTTGATCTGGCTACGTCCTGCTGTCAGGGAATGTAGAGGGAGGGGGGGCTAGAGGTCGGCCATTTCTGGTTCATCAGGGAGGGGCGAGTAGGTTCAGGCCTTGAAGCAGCATGTGGTTGAAGGTAACCTGGGAGACTTCATGAATTCTGTCCTGGAGGAATCTCAGGAAACATGGGCCAAACATTAGTAGTATGCAGATTATTACGACTGGTCCTAGGATCGGGGCCAGGGTGGTAAAGAGTAGGGAATGCCACCATGGGTCATTGCTTCAAGAGGGGTGGGGTCTCCATGTAGTTTGTCCCTGAGGTCCTGTAGGGTATTTATATTTTCTTCTACTATGCCACTTTTGTTTACATAGAAGCAGCACTGTTCTTGTAAAAAGAGACATGTCCCTTCTTTTTCCGAAGTTAGGAGATCTAGAGCTCTACGATTTTGGAGGGCAACTACTGAGGTTATTTGCCTCTGCAAAGAATAGAGAAGAATAGAGAATAGAGAAGTAGCAGAGGCATCAAGGGCCTGCTCTAACTCAGCCCACAGCTGGCAGATGGTTTGGAGACTGTGTGCTAACCCGGCACTGCCTATTCCAGCTGCCGCCAGAGTCGTGGTGAAAGTCAGACCCACTAGTCCCGGCAGGAAGATGGCCCGTTTTTCTCTGTGCCTGGTTAGTTCGGCCCTGAGCTCTCCTTCTCCATAATGCATAAACTGCAGGGTCCGCACAGTCGGGAAGCAAGGGAAAGCAGAGGAGGAGTTGATGGTCCGCAGCAGCGTTCCATTGCACCAAAGAAATGTACCCGGGGGGCTGGTGGTGGTTCCCGATATCTACACAGTCTGGTTGCAGGAAGAAGTACCCGCAGTAGTGTAACATACTTTGGGGCTGCCCATCAGGTTTTGAAAGAGAGGCACATCTTTC